>WNWK01007854.1:0-89623 GCA_009830355.1 Cherax destructor
AAAATGGAGGTTGTGTCTGCAGTTCTAGAGTTTTCAGGTAGGGCGTTCCAGATTTTAGGCCCTTTTGTGTACATTGAATTTTTGTATAGATTTAGTCGGACACGGGAATGTCAAAGATAAGTTTGTGTCTGGTATTATGTCTATGGGTCCTGTCACAACTATCAAGAAAGGGTTTTAGTTCAGGGTTAATGTTGGAATTTATGGTTCTATAAATGTAGATTGCAGAGTAGTAAGTGAGGAGGTTCTGAACAGTGAGTAAGTTTAGGTCTTTGAAGAGTGGGGGGTGCTGCCTAGCGTTGGATTGCGTGATAATTCTTACTGCGGCTTTTTGTTGGATTATTATTGGCTTTAGGTGGGTAATTGCTGTTGATCCCCAAGCACAAATGGCATATGTGAGGTAGGGATAGATGAGTGAATAGTATAGTGTGAGTAGGGCTGATTGTGGTACGTAGTAACGTGTCTTAGAGAGGATCCCAACAGTTTTGGACACTTTCTTTGTTATGTGTTGGATATGAGTGCTGAATTTCAGGTTGCTGTCGAGGTGAAGGCCCAGGATGTTGGTGAGGGGCTCTTGATCTAGGGAACTGGATCTGTGCTCCAGTTCCCTGCATTAAGCCTGAATACCTTCCACATCATCCCCACAGGTGCTGTATAATCCTACGGGTTTAGCGCTTCCCCTTGATTATAATAATAATAATTGGCGAGAGGGAGAGGTCCATCTGCTCTATTTGGAAACTTCTAGTTTATGTTTACATTTACAAAGGATCTTCTAGAGACCCCAGTGGAAATAAGTCCCCTTGTCTGATTTTTTGGGTTATCATAGGTAATTTTCATATACGTTACTATGTATGATAATTGTAATCACCTAAATTTACATAACTGTACTGATGTGTAATTGTACCTAAATAAACTTACTTCCCTTATATTTTATGGCTCAACTTTGTATGGACTAATGCACATGTAAATAACTCAGTTAATATAAGAGTTTGTTCGGATTTTTAACACCGGAGGGTTAGCCACGCAGGATAACCCAAGAAAGTCAGTGCATCATCGAGGACTGCTTGTCTTATTTCCATTATGGTCCTCAATCTTACTCCCCAGGATGCCACCCACACCAGTCGACTAACACCCAGGTACCTACTTGCTAGGTGAACGGGACAGCAGGTGTAAGGAAACACACCCAGTGTTTCCATCGCTACCGAGGACTGAGCCACTGACACTGAGTGTGTGATGCGAGAGCGTTGCCTACCAGGCCAAGGGCCATTTTATTCCCATTCACTTTATTCCTATTGCACCTCCTTTTACTGTAACTGATTTTCACAGTTGAGTTACTTAGCTGTTTTAACTTTTAAGGTTATAATCATGACTGATATCTACTGTATCTTACAATTAGGCTTTAAATAATAAGATATTAAAAGGACCCCGATGGATATAAGTCACTATGATTTTTTTGGGTTATCCTGGTGGGTAAATTACATATATGTTACTATGTATGACAATTGTAATCACCTAAGTACCTAAAAATACTTACTACTTGCTTGCTTGCTTGTTGACTTGCTTGCTTGTTGACTTGCTTGCTTGTTTGTTGACTTGCTTCTGCTGCTTGCTTGACTGCTTGCTTGCTTGTTGACTTGCTTGTTGACTTGCTTGCTTGCTTGTTGACTTGCTTGCTTGCTTGTTGACTTGCTTGCTTGCTTGTTGACTTGCTTGCTTGCTTGTTGACTTGCTTGCTTGCTTGTTGACTTGCTTGCTTGCTTGTTGACTTGCTTGCTTGTTTGTTGACTTGCTTGTTGACTTGCTTGCTTGCTTGCTTGTTGACTTGACTTGCTTGTTGACTTGACTTGCTTGTTGACTTGCTTGCTTGCTTGCTTGTTGACTTGCTTGCTTGCTTGTTGACTTGCTTGCTTGCTTGTTGACTTGCTTGCTGACTGACTGACACAGGGAAGAAGGGCTCTACACAGCGTAAGCCGTCAGCGGCCTTTACGACCCTAACAAAAGGGAGTTTGAACATCAGTGTCATCTGAGTCTGCCGGGAAAACTCATTTATTTTACCATCAAGATGGACGAATTTCCTAACCCAGATGAGGAATACGAGATGCTGCATGCTGATGAACTTGAAGTGATGGAGGAGATGGACGGTAAGATGTATGAGGAATGGTAAGAGCATCATGAATAACGGGAACCGCTGCTCTTCGTCAGAAGACATTGTTCTTTATTATCTAATTGAACCTTTCAAGGGAGGTTCCTTGACGCCTTTGAATGGTTCTTGATCCAAGGCATATGAATGATTAATGTGGTAGATAATGTAAGATAACTTAAACTCGACCATGCAAGGACCCGAATGGAAATAAGTAACTTTATCTGATTTTTTGGGGTTATCCAAATAATATCTTTATTTCTACAAGTACATGTACATGGTATACAGTCCATAGCTGACATCAATGACATACTACTATATACAAAGCCCCTTGTTATGCTGAACATTTCGGACAAATTACGTCAATTTTGTCCCCAGGATGCGACCTACACCAATCGACTAACACTCGCGTATCTATTTTACTGATCAAAATTAAAATAAAATCAAAATCTTTATTTCCTTGTAAAGTTTACAATGTGTGGTTTACATGTTATAAAATATTAATTACAAAGAAGGCCACTAGCATACCTAGCATTTCGGGCTGTATTGGCACGGGTTATAGAGCAGTACATTTTAACATACATTATTGCATATTGATATAAAAGTTAGGTAACTGAAGTGATTAATTAGATTTATAATAGTGAGGTAGTACAAAGCATGTAATAATATTACAATTGGTAAGTTTGTGGTTTTGTCTTGGCATGATACACTGTTTCTATTAAAGCTTCTGTTGGAGTTGATATACAGTATTTGTACATACTGTACATATTGTATACAGTACATTTGTATTATGTATCATGTTACAGCTATGCAATGTATACTTTGTTCTATTTAAAATCTTAAATACGCACTCTTAAACATATCATGGTGAACATAATGGTTCCTGCTCTTTCATTTTACACTTGCTGTGTCTAATGCTTTAATATAATTTACCTCACCACTTATTACTGGCAACTTCCGTATGTTTTGAAGATACCTGATCAGTTTTGGATTAGTAATTGCATTTTGTTTGTTTAGATCTTAAAACTCCCTCACACATTTACCTCTAATCTAGAAGTTTCAGAAAAATATAGCAAATATCTTTGATTGTCATCAACTATTTAAAAATTTCTTACCAGACTTTGATGAAGAAGAGGCATCAATACAAGCAGCAAGTATCCCTCCAAGTTTCAAACGTAGTCTGCAGTTTGATAGCCCAGCTGTAGCAAAATCTGCACCCAAGGGAAATGTATCTTCAGAAAGCAGTAGGTGTCTTTTTATAAATTGAAAAACCTGTCAAAAATAATGTTAATATGATGCATGTGGCTGATTATAATTTGTAAGATACCAATAAATGTAAACTGTTTATATTTATGATAGACATAAAAGTGTGGGGTATTGTATATTAGAAATGAAGGTAGGTTATTAACCCTTTGAGGGTCCAGAGGCCAAATCTCAGAGTGACAGCCAGGGTCCAAGAATTTAAAAAAAAAAAAAATTATCTTTTCTTATGAAATGGTAGAGAATCTTTTTCTGAAGGTAATAAAACAAAAAGTATGAAATTTGATGGAAAATTGACGAAATATCACTCGCGAATTTTGCTGCATCAACGATATTTACACATTGGCAATTTTGCCGACTTTGACTCCCATTTTAGGCCAATTACATTATTCCAGTTGACCAAATTCTTAGCTATTTCGCTAGTATTACTTCTATTTTATCAATTGAGCACAAGAAATCGCCCAGGTAAACTCCAAGTCAACTGTTTCAACTACCCAATAATGTGATCAGAAATTGGTAATTTGGCCAATTTAACACAAAGTTCAAAATAGGGTCCAGAATAAACAATGCAGGCATTCCTGGCACTAAACTAACATTTCCTCTGTTTGTTAGGTACGTTTTCAGGCTTTACAAATGAATTGCATTTTTATTTTTTATTCACACCAAAAAATAGATGATTTACTGTTATGCAATATTGTAATAATTGTATAAATAATATCAGCACATTCGTGAACATATATTAGACCCACCAGCTGACGTGTATTAGACGCATGACGTTATTTGTTTACTTTTGAACATCGGCAAAAATTGGACATTTCCGCTACTTCAGTTTCAAGCCATTTTCAGTACTAAAACCAATTAAAATCATCTCTATTTCTGTAATATTTATTCCATTCTATCAAATGAGACCAAGAAATCGTGAATACAACTGTAAAAAACATAAACATACACAGCAAAATTGCTGTTTTAATCCAAAAATACGGTCGCAGTTTATTTTTTCATGCATTGCGTGCTGCAGTATTTGTTTTATATTTTGCACACTTACCACATAGATGTATTCTCTCATAGATGGCCCAAATTTACAGCTTACAGCTTATCATAGTGAGCTGAGCTCAAGCTGTAGTTCTACAGATTGGACCCAGCCTTCAAAGCCATAGAACTACGGGATGGACCCTCAAAGGGTTAATAGTCATTGGTATGTGCATTCATTGAGTTTGAGTGAGCTTAAATGGAAAATATAAGATGAGAAAGTAGTAGTTACTGACTGCTACAACCAGGGATAGATGAATTGGTACAGAGGAAAATAACATTTAAATGAGTTTTAACAGACAGAAAAATGGTTAGAATGAAAGTCGACTTTCCAAAAAGAAAATAAAGATTAAAATACAGTGGACCCCCAGATTACATAATTAATCTGTTCCAGAGGGCGCTACTAGAACCGAATATTACTAAATCCGAATATTTTCCCCATAAGAAATAATGGAAATTTAATTAATCTGTTCCAGACACCCAAAAGTATTAAAATATATATTGTTTCCACATTAAATTACACGGAAAAGAATGAGATATAAAGTACATAAAACAATAATAACTTGACACTTACCTTTATTGAAGAGTTGTTGATGTGTAGAAGTTGGAAGGAGGGGAGAGGAAGGAGTAGTTGCTAGTGTTTGGAAGGGAAATCTCCTTCCATTAACACTTCAGGTACCAAGTTCTTTTCCAGGGTTACTTCCCTTCTTTGTTTTTTAATGCCACTAGGACCAGCTTGAGAGTCACTGGACCCCTCTCTCACAAAAAATCTGTCCAGGGAGCTCTGTGTCTGGCATTTCTTTAAAACATCCCTGAAATGGGACACCACATTGTCATTGTACATGTTGCAAGCATGGCCTGCAACAGCTTTGTTAGGGTGAAAATCATCCATAAATCTTTGTACATCAGTCCATTTGGCACAAATCTCCTTAATCTTTGAAGAAGGCAACGTCTTCCATCTCTCTTCCTCCTCCTCTGCAGCAATTTCTTGAACTGTGGTCTGTTGCTGTTGCAGATGAAGCTCTTGCAGATCTGCAGTGGTTAGCCCTTCATTGTGGTCCTCCACCAACTCTTCCACATCCTCGCAAGTAACCTCCAATCCCATGGACTTCCCCAGTGCCACAATTTTTTCCACAGCAGGCTCAGTGTTCTGAGGCTCAGCCCCAAAACCTTCAAAATCCCTCTCTGGGACACAGTCTGGCCACAATTTTCTCAAAGCAGAGTTCAAAGTCCTGGAGCTCACTTCCTCCCAAGCCTTGCATATATGGTTTATGCAATGGAGGATAGTGAAGTGATCTTTCCAAAACTCTTTTAGGGTCAATCGAGTGTCCGAGGTTATGTCAAATCATCTTTGAAACATTGCTTTGGTGTACAGTTTTTTGAAGTTTGAAAGGACCTGCTGGTCCATGGGCTGGAGGAGAGGAGTGATATTAGGGGGCAAGAACTTCACTGTGATGAACTTAAAGTCCTCCACAATTTGCCCTTCCAAGTCTCGAGGATGAGAAGGAGCATTGTCCATTACCAGGAGGCACTTGAGGTTCAATTTATTTTCCAGGAGATACAGTCATACCTCGGTTAACGATATTAATCCGTCAGAGAGGGCATATCTGTAACCGAATCAATCGTTAACCGAATCAATTTTCCCCATAAGAAATAATGGAAATAAAATTAATCCGTTCCAGACTTCCAAAAGTAGTAAAATAAAATATATTTTTAGAACTTTTTGACATTAAATAATACACAATTTAATGAACATTAAAGAAATACATGTAAATATAGTACAATAACATGTCACTTACATTTATTGAAGAGTTGTTGATGTGTGGAGGACGGGAGGAGGGAAAAGGATGGAGTATAGTACGTATGCTAGTGTTTGGAAGGGGAATCCCTTCCAATAACACTGCAGGTGGCAAGTTCTTTTCTGGGGTTACTGGCCTTTTCTTTAATACCACACTCCTGCATGCCTGCTACACTCCCTGCATGCCTGCTACACTCCCTGCATGCCTGCTACCCCTGCATGCTCTACCCTGCATGCTGCTACTCCCTGCATGATGCTACACTCCCTGCATGAATGCTACACTCCCTGCATGAATGCTACACTCCCTGCATGAATGCTACACTCCTGCATGAATGCTACACTCCTGCATGAATGCTACACTCCTGCATGAATGCTACACTCCCTGCATGAATGCTACACTCCCTGCATGAATGCTACACTCCCTGCATGAATGCTACACTCCTGCATGAATGCTACACTCCTGCATGAATGCTACACTCCCTGCATGAATGCTACACTCCCTGCATGAATGCTACACTCCCTGCATGAATGCTACACTCCCTGCATGAATGCTACACTCCCTGCATGAATGCTACACTCCCTGCATGAATGCTACACTCCTGCATGAATGCTACACTCCCTGCATGAATGCTACACTCCCTGCATGAATGCTACACTCCCTGCATGAATGCTACACTCCCTGCATGAATGCTACACTCCCTGCATGAATGCTACACTCCCTGCATGAATGCTACACTCCCTGCATGAATGCTACACTCCCTGCATGAATGCTACACTCCCTGCATGAATGCTACACTCCCTGCATGAATGCTACACTCCCTGCATGAATGCTACACTCCTGCATGAATGCTACACTCCCTGCATGAATGCTACACTCCTGCATGAATGCTACACTCCCTGCATGAATGCTACACTCCCTGCATGAATGCTACACTCCCTGCATGAATGCTACACTCCCTGCATGAATGCTACACTCCTCGAATGCTCACTCCTGCATGAATGCTACACTCCCTGCATGAATGCTACACTCCCTGCATGAATGCTACACTCCCTGCATGAATGCTACACTCCCTGCATGAATGCTACACTCCACTGATGCACACTCGCATGAATGCTACACTCCCTGCATGAATGCTACACTCCCTGCATGAATGCTACACTCCCTGCATGAATGCTACACTCCCTGCATGAATGCTACACTCCCTGCATGAATGCTACACTCCCTGCATGAATGCTACACTCCCTGCATGAATGCTACACTCCCTGCATGAATGCTACACTCCCTGCATGAATGCCATCCAGATGCTCCCCTGCATGAATGCCACACTCCTGCATGAATGCCACACTCCTGCATGAATGCACACTCCTGCAAGAATGCACACTCCCTGCACGAATGCCACACTCCCGATGCACACCTGAGATGCTACACTCCCTGCACGATGCTCACTCCGCCGAATGCTACACTCTTTATCACAGGGCTGGCACTAGGAGCTTTCTTTGGACCCATGGTAGCTTATTTAGCAGTTGCAAGCACTAAAAACAGTGGAATAATGACAATATACTGGTATGAATGCGTGGGTGGTGGTCCCTCACTTGTAAACAATAGCACACTGACGCTCCCTGGAGTGCCTGCACAGCTGGGCACCACGCGGACGCGTCCGGGACGAATATCGTAAACCGAGTCAATATTTTGACGTAAAAATGTATCGCTAACCGAATTTATCGTTATCCGATGCCATCGTTAACCGAGGTATGACTGTGTTTCTTCACACTGGGGCCAAACACTTCATTGAACCAATCAAGGAAAATTTCCCTTGTGACCCATGCCTTAGTGTTAGCCTTCCACATCACACACAAATTAGCCTTGGCAACACTGTATTTCTTGAACACTCTGGATTTTCAGAGTGATGCACGAGTAAAGCCTTCACTTTGAAATTCCCACTAGCATTACTACACAACATAAGAGTTAGCCTGTCTTTCATAGGCTTGTGTCCTGGCAGTGCCTTTTCCTTCTGTGTACTGTAGGTCCTGTTTGGCATTTTCTTCCAAAACACACCTGTTTCGTCACAATTAAACACTTGTTGGGGTTTAAATCCTTCAGCCTCTACATAGCTTTTAAATTCATGAACATATTTTTCAGTCGCACATTTGTCTGAACTGGCTGCCTCACCATGCCTTATCACACTGTATATGCCACTATGCTTCTTAAATCTGTCAAACCAGCCTTTGCTGGCTTTAAATTCGCTCACTTCAGCACTCGTTGCAGGCATTTTCTTGGCGAGATCATCATGCCTTGCTTTTTCAGATATTATTGCCTGCGTAACACTATCTCCTGCTAATTCTTTCTCGTTGATCCACACCAACAACAAAGTTTCCACATCTTCCATTATTTGCGATCTCTGTTTTGCGATCATATTTGCACCTTTCGCAACAACAGCTTCCTTGATTTCATTTCCCTTGGCCACGATGGAAGCGATGGTTGTATAGGCTTTGCCGTACAGTCTGGCCAGCTCAGCGACACGTACTCCACTTTCATATTTTGCAATGATCTTTTTCAGTTCTACCGTATTTCTGAGCCTCTTTACCACAGGGCTGGCACTAGGAGCTTTCTTTGGGCCCATAGTGGCTTATTTAGCAGTTGCAAGCACTAAAAACAATGGAATAATGACAAAATGTATGGTATGAATGCCTGGGTGACTGTCACTCGCTAGTAAACAATGGCACACTGACTCTGGATGGAGTGTTGGGCCGTACGCGTCCAGGACGAATTACTAATTCCGAGTGGATCTACTTATACCGAACCAATATTTTTACGAAAAAATGTTACTTATTCCGAATTTTACGAAATCCTACGACTACGTAATCCGGGGGTCCACTGTAACTTTGTAATAAAGAAGTAAATAACTATTAAGTGAGGTGAAATTACCAGGAGTTTACCTGGAGGGTTTCGGGAGTCAACGGTCTGAGACCAGGCCTCATGATGGATCAGGGTCTAATCAACTAGGCTGTTACTGCTGGCCGCATGCAAACTGACGTACGAACCACAGCCTGGTTGGTCAGGTACTGACTTTAGGTACATTTCCAGTGCCTTCTTGAAAACAGCCAGGGGTCTATTGTTAATCCCTCTTATGTATGCTGGGAGACAGTTGAACAGTCTTGGACTCCGGACACTTATTGTGTTCTCTCTCAATGTACTCATGGCGCCCCTACTTTTCATTGGGGGAATGTTGCATCTCCTGTCGAGTCTTTTGCTTTCATAGGGAGTGATTTTTGTGTGCAAGTTTGGTACTAATCCCTCTTGGATTTTCCAAGTGTATATTATCATGTATCTCTCTTGCCTGCATTCCAGGGAATACAGATCAAGGACCTTCAACTGTTCCCAGTAATTTAGGTGCCTTATCGTACTTATGTGTGCCGTGAAAGTTCTTTGTACACTCTCCAGGTCAACAATGTCGCCAGCCTTGAAGGGGGGCTGTTAGTGTACAGCAGTATTCCAGCCTAGAGAGAACAAGTGATTTGAAGAGAATCATCATGGGCTTGGCATCCCTAGTTTTGAAGGTTCTCATTATCCATCCTATCATTTTCCTAGCAGATGCGGTAGATAATAATAATAATAATAATAATAATAATAATAATACTTTATTTAGATATGGTACAACGATACATAGTTGGGTAGACATGATACATAGGTATAAATGAGATGTACATGCCAAAAGCCCCTAATATGCTGTGCATTGCGGGCATTCTTAGGACTATTTAATAGTAGACTACATGGTAAAAAATTATGGTTGATAATTTATAAAATAAGTATAATTGTGTATCTAATTTATAAAGTTTGAATATAAGTTGAACATATCAATTAATTGTAGCAATGCAACTAATTGAGTGAGATAACAATTTAAAACAATTAATTGCATTGCAGTTACAGTTTACGTGGTCATTATAATGTAAATGTTATAGAAACAGTTAGCTTAGTATGTATTATTCATAACAGGTTTTTACATTTAAGTGATTAATCAGGTTTTTACATTTAAGTGATTATTCTACTTTGTTGGGAATGTTTGATATTGAGCATTTAGGTTTGGGTGAGAAGGTGGTTTTTTAGCATCGTTTTGAATTGGGGCACAGGCAGGGTTTCTTTGGCAATGACAGGTAATGAATTCCAAATTTTCGTGCCTTTTATATGCATTGAGTTTTTACATAGTGTTAGATGGACACGGGGAACATCGAGGAGTGATCTGTGTCTAGTGTTATGGTCATGTGTCCTGTTAACCCTTTCGGGGTTTTGGTCGTACTAGTACGTCTTACGCACTGGGGTTATTGATGTACTAGTACGCCTAAATTCTAGCACCATCAAATCAAGCAGAAACAGGCTGTTAGGCCTAGATGTGATAGAATGGGTCTGTGCGGTCAGTGTGCGCAGTATAAAAAAATTCCTGCACCACACAGTGCATAATGAGGGAAAAAAAACTCTGACCGTGTTTTTGGTTTAAAACAGCGACTTTGCAGTCTATTTTCGTATGGTATTTATGCTTGTATTCTCGTTTTCTTAGTCTCATTTTATAGAATAGATGATATATTACAGAAATAGATATCGTTTTGACTGGTTTCACGATGACAAGTACCTTGAAACTGAGAGCAAAGAAGCGAAAATGTTCGATTTTGGCCGATGTTCAGGAGTAAACAAATCCCACCATGCGTCCAATACACAACAACTGGAGAGTCTAATATTCTTGCACAAGTGCGCTTTATTATTTATACCATTTTTACAGTGATGCAGTTGTATACATAACAGTAAATCTTCTATTTTTTGAGAGAATAAAAATTCAAAATGGAAAGCAAAAGTAATATAAAAGGGGCCTGGAGACGTGACTAATGAACAGAGAAGATGTTATTTTAGTGCCAGGAATGTCTGCCTTGTTTATTATGGACCCTATTTTGAAATTGGCATCGTTTGAAATTTGTGTGAAATTGGCCAAATTGCCATTTTCTGACTATTATTTTGGGTAGTTAAAATTGGTAAATAGGCGGTTTCTTGTACTCAATCGATAGAAGAAATGGAGTTCTAGCGAAATAGCTATAATTTTAGTAGACTGAAACATTGGAATGTGCCGAAAATAGGGCTCAAAGTGGGCGAAATCGCCGATGCGTAAGTGTCATGGCTACCGCTAACTTCGCGAAAGCATAATTCTGTTAGTTTTCGATCAAATTTCATAATTTTTGTGGTGTTATGGTCGGAAAAAGATTTTCTATCATTCCATAAGAAAAAATTTTTTTTTAAATTCGTGGACCCTGAGAGCGAGTTTCAGAGAGACCCCTTGGACCCCCAAAGGGTTAAAATTGGTAAGGAGAAGTTTGAGTGGTGGGTTAATATTTCCATAGAGTGTTCTATGTATGTAATAGGCACAGTAAAAAGTATGAATGTCTTGTATGGTGAGTAAGTTTAGGTTTTTGAATATTGGTGGAGTATGTTGTCTGGAGTGTGAATGTGTTATCATTCTAACTGCTGCCTTTTGTTGTGTTATTAGTGGTCTGAGATGAGTTATTGATGTAGAGCCCCATGCGCAGATTCCATAGGTGAGGTAGGGGTAAATGAGTGAGTGATATAGGGTAAGGAGAGCTGGTTGTGGAACATAGTACCGTATCTTGGATAGTATTCCCACGGTCTTTGAGACTTTCTTGGAAATTTGTTGTATATGTGTCTGAAATTTGAGGCCACTGTCAAGATGGATTCCTAAGAATTTTCCCTCTGTGAGTTTTGTGATAGGGGACCCGTTTATCATTATGTTAAGTGGTGCGTTTGTAGCTCTCTTCCCAAACTGGATAAAATACGTTTTATCAATATTGAGAGTAAGTTTGTTGGTCATCATCCAGGTAGATATTTTCTGCAATTCAGTATTTACAGTGTTGGCTAGTATGTCTGGGCTTGGGTGCGAGATAACGTATGTAGTGTCATCTGCAAATAGTATGGGTTTGAGTAGTTGAGATGCATTTGGTAGGTCGTTAATGTAAATGAGAAAGAGAAGTGGGCCAAGAACACTTCCCTGTGGGACACCTACTGTAATAGTTTGCGCGGTAGAGCTAGCTCCATTTGTGTACACATATTGGTTTCTGTTGCTAAGGTATGATTTTAGGTAGTTGAGGGAGTGCCTTCTTATACCATAGTGTGATAATTTTAGGTGTAACAGATCATGGTCAACTGTATCAAAAGCTTTACGTAAATCAATGAAGATTCCATTGTTGTGGTCTTTGAAGGTGAGATCCTCTGACATTATCACTCCTAGGCCCTTCACATTACTTTTTCGCTCTATTGTATGATCAGAATTTGTCGTATACCGTGATATATTTTTAATTTTCTCAAGTTTTCCATATCTGAGTAGTTGAAATTTCTCCTCATTGAACTTCATATTGTTTTGAGTGGCCCATTTAAAGATTTGGTTTATGTCCGCTTGGAGTCGTGCGGTATCTTCGATGGAGGTCACTGCCATGGCAATCCGGGTGTTATCCGCAAAGGAAGACACGAAGCTATGGCTTACATCTCTGTCTATGTCAGATATGAGGATGAGGAATAGAATGGGAGTGAGTACTGTGCCTTGTGGAACAGAGCTTTTCACCGTAGCTGCCTCGGACTTTACTCTGTTTACTATTACTCTTTGTGTTCTATTTGTTAGGAAATTATAGATCCATCTACCAACTTTTCCTGTTAATCCTTTGTCACACATTTTGTGCGTTATTACACCATTGTCACACTTGTCGAAAGTTTTTGCAAAGTCTGTGTATTCTACATCTGTATTTTGTTTATCCTCTACAGCATCCAGGACCTTGTCATAGTGGTCCAGTAGCTGGGACAGGCAGGAATGACCTGCTTTAAACCCGTGTTGCCCTGGTGGTTGACGATCTTGCTTCTTAGAGCCCTCTGAAAAATTTTTATGATATGGGATGCTAGTGCTATCGGTCTGTAGTTCTTTGCAATTGCTTTACTGCCACCTTTGTAGAGTGGGGCTATGTCTGTTGTTTTTAGTGAGTGTGGGATGACCCCAGTGTCCATGCTTCCTCTCCATAGAATGCTGAAAGCACGCAATGGGCTTCTTGCAATTCTTGATGAACTTGGAGTTCCATGAGTCTGGGACTGGGGTAGAGTGCATGGGTATGTCATTTATTGCCTTTTCAAAGTCTTGTGGAGTTAGGATAATTTCCGAGATTTTTGAGATGACCAAATTTTGGATCTTGTTCATGAAGAATTCATTTGGATTGTCGACCATTAGTCTGGGCAGCAGCTCGCTGAACACTGAGTCATATTGGGACTTTAGTATCTCACTCATTTCTTGGCTGTCATCTTTGTATGTCCCATCTCGCTTAAGCAGGGGCCCAATACTGGATGCTGTTTTTTCCTTAGATTTGGCATAAGAGAAGAATTACAGTGGACCCCTGGATTTCGTACTGCTCCAAACTCAAACAATTTTTTTTTTTTTATTAACACATCGGCCGATTCCCACCAAGGCAGGGTGGCCAGAAAAAGAAAAACTTTCATCATCATTCATTCCATCACTGTCTTGCCAGAGGGGTGCTTTACACTACAGTTATAAAACTGCAACATTAACACCCCTCCTTCAGAGTGCAGACACTGTACTTCCCATCTTCTGGACTCAAGTCCGGCCTGCCGTTTTCCCTGAATCCCTTCATAAATGTTACTTTGCTCACACTCCAACAGCACGTCAAGTATTAAAAACCATTTGTCTCTATTCACTCCTATCAAATACGCTCACGCATGCTTGCTGGAAGTCCAAGTCCCTCGCACACAAAACCTCCTTTACCCCTCCCTCCAACCTTTCCTAGGCCGACCCCTACCCCGACTTCCCTCCACTACAGATTTATACACTCTCGAAGTCATTCTGTCTCGTTTCATTCTCTCTACATGTGCTTTTGTAAGTGTATTTTTAGGGGTCCAAAAGGACTAATCTAATTTACATTATTCCTTATGTGAACAAATTTGTTTGGTAACGGCACTTGAACAGCATTCTGGAACGAATTATGGCCGATAACCGGGGGTCTACTGTATTTTTTTTTTTTTTTAATATCTTTTATAGTTTTTAGTTCTTCCTGCGATTCTTGTCTCCTGTAAGATTCCTTCAGCATAAGTTCAATATTTGCAATTTCAATGACCAGTGCCTCTCTATGTATTTCAGATATATTGGCCCCTCTCAGCAGCTCTGTGACTCTTTGCCTTCATCTGTATAGGGAGTGACTCTTTCTTTCTAGTTTACATCTTCTCTTTCTTTTTCTTACTGGAATGTGTCTTGAGCATATCTCAAGAACCACAGAGTTCATTTTTTCTAGGCAAATGTTCTGAGCTGTATTGTTTAGGATATCTTCCCAGCTTGTTTCATTTTGGACATGGTTGACTTGTTCCCATGTATGTTTTTGTTATTGAAATTGAATTTTGTGAAGAGACCCTCATGACTGATTACATTTTGCTGGTCAGGAGCCCTGTGCATACATGTCTGTACCTCTGTTATGTTGTGATCCGAGTGTATTGTCTTTGATACGGTTATATTACGTATCAGATTGTCATTGTTAGTGAAGATGAGGTCCAGCATATTTTCTAGTCTTGTAGGCTCTAATATTTCTAGTTTAAGGTGAATATGGAGGAGGTGAATGTATTCAGATATTTGGGAGTGGACATGTCAGCAGATGGGTCTATGAAGGATGAGGTGAATCATAGAATTGATGAGGGAAAAAGGGTGAGTGGAGCACTTCGGAGTCTGTGGAGACAAAGAACTTTGTCCATGGAAGTAAAGAAGGGAATGTATGAGAGTATAGTTATACCAACACTCTTATATGGGTGTGAAGCATGGGTGATGAATGTTGCAACGAGGAGAAGGCTGGAGGCAGTGGAGATGTCATGTCTGAGGTCAATGTGTGGTGTGAATATAATGCAGAGAATTCGGAGTTTGGAAATTAGGAGGAGGTGCGGGATTACCAAAACTATTATCCAGAGAGCTGAGGAGGGGTTGTTGAGGTGGTTTGGACATGTAGAGAGAATGGAACGAGATAGAATAACTTCGAGAGTGTTTAAATCTGTAGTGGAGGGAAGGCGGGGTAGGGGTCGGCCTAGGAAGGGTTGGAGGGAGGGGGTAAGGGAAGTTTTGTGTGCGAGGGGCTTGGACTTCCAGCAAGCATGTGTGAGCGTATTTGATAGGACTGAATGGAGACAAATGGTTTTTAATACTTGACGTGCTGTTGGAGTGTGAGCAAAGTAACATTTATGAAGGGATTCAGGGAAACCAGCAGGCCGAACTTGAGTCCTGGAGATGGGAAGTACAGTGTCTGCACTCTGAAGGAGGGGTGTTAATGTTGCAGTTTTATAACTGTAGTGTAAAGCACCCCTCTGGCAAGACAGTGATGGAGTGAATGATGATGAAAGTTTTTCTTTTTCTGGCCACCCTGCCTTGGTGGGAATCGGCCGATGTGTTAATAAAAAAAAAAATTTAATAGTTCGTGTGTGTGTAAATTTTCATCTGAGCTGCCTCCTGGGGGTGATCTCTGCTAAAACATTGTTTGCTATACTCCTCCATTTTAGGTGTCTCAAGTTGAAATCTCCTTGTAGCAAGATGTTTGGGGCAGGAGTTGGGAGATTTTCCGAACAGTGGTGAATTTTCAAAAGCTGCTCCCGGAATTGCTGGGAAGTTGCATCTGGAGGATTGTATACCACCACAATGACAAGGTTTTGGTTTTCAATCTTTACTGCCAAAACTTCAGCTACATCATTTGAGGTGTTTAGTAGTTCTGTAAAAGAGAATATTAAGGCAGGGCTAGAGAAGATTAAGCTTTGAGGATTTTTCTTTATATATTTTAAAATATAAATTAATAGATTTAGACATACAATGTACAGGTTGGCCATCAATAATCTGGCAATCAGTCATCCGGTTCCATCAGCAATCTGGCACTAATTTTGGCTAGCATAATTTCAAATTTCCAGGGTTGCCACACCAACCTGCCGCTACCGTTTGGTGGTGCTACTTGTTGCATAAGTCATTCCAATTTCTTTTTTTCCATTTATTGTTATAACCTGCTTTCTTTTAGCCCTAGGCATGTTCCAACGAATTAAAGAAATGCTTCTCGTTGTGTAAAGCACATGCACAGTACATTGTCCATTAACCCTTAAACTGTCCAAACATAGATCTACGTTCACTCACGTAGCACTCCGAAAGTAGATCTATGTTTTATTTTTCATGCCTTCAAATTTGGCGCGATAGGCCTGAGTTGCCTAGACATGAGAGAATGGGTTTGCTCACTCAATGCTCACAGTATTAAAAAAATCTGGGACCATTTAGTACCTTGTGGGAGCACCAGTTCAATTGAGCACCAGCTAGAGCAAATAGCGTGGCAAACGCCACGGATTCACTGATGTCTTGTCGTATTAACACTCCTCTTTTAATAGAAAGTGATGTTGATCAAAAGTTTTGTGGCTGTGAGATGGATGTGGCCACAAGTGATCGAGGAAATATCAAAAACCTCGATAATAACCCATGTGCAACATTTGTGCAACATCCTTTCATTTTTGATACCACTATTACTGTCATCCTGCCAGAATGTCCTATATCCTATGCCCTAAGACTCTTGTTGGTGTATGGAAGACAGGAGGAGGGGAGAGGGAGAAGTTACTATTGTTTGGAAGGGAACTCCTCTTCCATAAAGACTTTAGGTACAAAGTCATTATCCAGGGTTACTTCCCTTCATACATTAATAAATACTACATTATAGTATAAATACCTGCCCCCCAACACCAAATTGAAGCATTCTCATACTGTAAACAACTTCAAGAATGCTCAGTGTTATTTTCCCATAATATAATTTCAATATTTACTATTGATATAACCAACCTACAAAATACTTTCACTTTGTCACAATGTAATATCCTCAGATTGTAATTTGAGTAAACTTATTACAGTGGTCCCTCGACTATCGGTCATAATCTGTTCCAGGAGCTAGACCTTAACACGAAAAATTCGAAACTCGAAACCTTATTTCCCATAAGAAATAATGTAAATACAATTAATCCGTTCCAGACACCCAAAAATATTAAAAAATAATCAATTTAAATTATATTAATTACAGTGGACCCCCGGTGTTCGTTATGCTCCAAACTCGAACAATTATGTAACTGTATTTTTGTAAGTGCTTTTGTAAGTGTATTTTTGGGGGTCTAAAAGGACTAGTCTAATTTACATTATTCCTTATGGGAACAAATTCGTTCGGTAACGGCACTTGAGCAGCATTCTGGAACGAATTAATGACGAACTCCGGGGGTCCACTGTACTCTCAAATATGATTGTAATTCCTGTTAGTGGACAATGAAGTAAAATTAAATTTTAATCCTCATTTATATTTTGTTACTGAAGGTTTATCTGAAATGACCTTGCTAGAGCAGACCCAGGATAAAAGTCATAATGCCCAGAAGAGACTCTTGGATGATGTGTTAGAGGATGGCTTAGACCGATACCTCAATGAAGACATAACGGGAAATAGTAAGTAGAGTATTGTACTATCTTGTATAAGACTAATACTGTTCTAGAGTATCTCTCACAGATACAGTATTCTTCTACCTCAATATCATCTTAGAAACATTTTTTTTATGGGAAATTCTATGCACTTACTTAATTTTTGTACTGTGTTTCAGGAAAGAAAAGACTCAAACCATTGGTTCCTTTAGTGGGTATAGGTGTCAAAGACCCAAAATCAGATGAAGCAGCCCATGAAGCTGACCTCTTCCTGATTGAACGAATTACAGAAATAAGGAAAAGTCTCCACGTCAGTGAGTTCTTGGAGTCTGCATCAGTAACTGTTACTGAAAGGTGTGCTTTTATTTTTTTTATAAGCTACATGTACATTGCCTGTGTTATTACTGCATTTTGTGTTTTCCTCACCAGCAGTATTTTGTAGACGTGATGATTTTTGTAATTATCCATGTGAACACTCCTGATTTCTCACTCGATTCTCTCACTGTATTTTATGTTCTTCACTGTCTGTTCCGATTAAATTTGTTACCAAATTTTATAGTGGTAAGACAATTCTCAGGATGCACATTAAACTGATACAGTGGACCCTCGGTTAGCGGCCGTAATCCGTTCCAGGAGCTAGGCCTATAGCCGAAATGGCCTTTAACCGAAATAATATTCCCCATAAGAATTAATGTAAATACAATTAACCAATGGTTTGAGTCTTTTCTTTCCTGAAACACAGTACAAAAATTAAGTAACTTCCCTTATGTCTGCAACACTTATATTTATAAAGAAATCACAATGGCGAGGTAGTCTTCATTAAGCTGTACCTTACACCTTCAAGAAATACTTTATATGAAAGTTTTACATTTAACTACATCTATCAACTTCATTACAACAAACTAAAAGAAAGTGAGTGACATTCATTGAAAAACAAATAAAATTAAATTAAATTATTAATAATATTGATCACTAGGTAGTAGGTTGGTAGACAGCAACCACCCAGGGAGAGTACTACGATCAGTCCTTTGAACCAAGGTTTGCACAATATGTTTTAAACAGAAACCCTGAAACCCGTTTTGAAACATGATGGTAGGATTGCTGGTGTCTTTTTCTGTCTTCCTATAAAACATGCTGATAACTACACTGGCATACACATGCATATATATACATACACACATCTAGGTTTTCTTCTTTTTCTTAATAGCTCTTGTTCTTTTTATTTTCTCTATTGTCCATGGGGAAGTGGAAAGAATCTTTCCTCCGTAAGCCATGCGTGTCGTATGAGGCGACTAAGATGCCGGGAGCAATGGGCTAGTAACCCCTTCTCCTGTACAAATCTACTAAAACGAGAAGAAGAAAAACTTTATAAAACTGGGTTGTCTGAATGTGCGTGGATGTAGTGCGGATGATAAGAAAGAGATGATTGCCGATGTTATGAATGAAAAGAAGTTGGATGTCCTGGCCCTAAGCGAAACAAAGCTGAAGGGGGTAGGCGGAGTTTCAGTGGGGAGAAATAAATGGGATTAAGTCAGGAGTATCTGAGAGAGTTAGAGCTAAGGAAGGGGTAGCAATAATGTTGAAGGATCAGTTATGGAAGGAAAAGAGGGAATATAAATGTGTAAATTCAAGGATTATGTGGATTAAAATAAGGGTCGGATGAAAAGTGGGTCATAATAAGCGTGTATACCTGGAGAAGAGAGGAGTGTAGAGGAGAGAGAGAGATTTTGGGAGATGTTAAGCGAATGTATAGGAACTTTTGAACCAAATGAGAGAGTAATTGTGGTAGGGGACCTAAATGCTAAAGTGGGAGAAACATGCAGAGAGGGTGTAGTAGGTAAGTTTGGGTGCCAGGTGTAAATGATAATGGGAGCCCTTTGATTGAACTTTGTATAGAAAGGGGTTTAGTTATAGGTAATACATATTTTAAGAAAAAGAGGATAAATAAGTACAATACAAGATATGATGTAGGGCGTAATGACAGTAGTTTGTTGGACTATGTATTGGTAGATAAAAGACTGTTGAGTAGACTTCAGGATGTACATGTTTATAGAGGGGCCACAGATATATCAGATCACTTTTTAGTTATAGCTACAGTGGGAGTAAAAGGTAGATGGGATACAAGGAAAATAGAATCAGTAAGTAAAAGAGAGGTGAAGGTTTATAAACTAAAGAGGAGGCAGTTAGGGTAAGATATAAACAACTATTGGAGGATAGATGGGCTAGTGAGAGTGTAGGCAATGGGGTCGAAAATGTATGGGGTAGATTTAAAAATGTAGTGTTAGAGTGTTCAGCAGAAGTTTGTGGTTACAGGCGAGTGGGTGCGGGAGGGAAGAGGAGCGATTGGTGGAATGATGATGTAAAGAGAGTAGTAAGGGAGAAAAAGTTAGCATATGAGAGGTTTTTACAAAGTAGAAGTGATGCAAGGAGGGAAGAGTATATGGAGAGAAAAGAGAGGTTAAAAAGAGTGGTGAAGCAATGTAAAAGAGAGCAGATGAGAGAGTGGGTGAGATGTTATCAGCAAATTTTGTTGAAAATAAGAAAAGGTTTTGGAATGAGATTAATAAGTTGAGGAAGCCTAGAGAACAAATGGATTTGACAGTTAAAAATAGGAGAGGAGAGTTATTAAATGGAGAGTTAGAGGTATCGGGAAGATGGAGAGAATATTTTGAGGATTTGTTAAATGTTGATGAAGACAGGGAAGCTGTGATTTCGTGTGTAGGGCAAGGAGGAATAACATCTTGTAGGAGTGTGGAAGAGCCAGTTGTGGGTGTAGGGGAAGTTCGTGAGGCAGTGGGTAGAATGAAAGGGGTAAGGCAGCTGGGATTGATGGGATAAAGATAGAAATGTTAAAAGCAGGTGGGGATATAATTTTGGAGTGGTTGGTGCTATTATTTAATAAATGTATGGAAGAGGGTAAGGTACCTAGGGATTGGCAGAGAGCGTGTATTGTTCCTTTGTATAAAGGCAAAGGGGACAAAAGAGAGTGCAAAAATTATAGGGGAATAAGTCTGTTGAGTGTACCTGGTAAAGTGTATGGTAGAGTTATTATTGAAAGAATTAAGAGTAAACAGAAAGCAGGATAGCAGATGAACAAGGGGGCTTTAGGAAAGGTAGGGGTGTGTAGACCAAGTGTTTACAGTGAAACATATAGGTGAACAGTATTTGGATAAGGGTAAAGATGTTTTTGTGGCATTTATGGATTTGGAAAAGGCGTATGATAGGGTAGATAGGGAGGCAATGTGGCAGATGTTGCAGGTGTATGGAATAGGAGGAAGGTTACTGAAAGCAGTGAAGAGTTTTTATGAGGATAGTGAGGCTCAGGTTAGAGTGTGTAGGAGGGAAGGGGACTATTTCCCAGTAAAAGTGGGCCTTAGACAAGGATGTGTGATGTCACCGTGGTTGTTCAATATATTTATAGATGGGGTTGTAGAGAAGTGAATGCGAGGGTCTTGGCAAGAGGTGTTGGGCTAAAAGATAAAAAAGCAAATACAAAGTGGGAGTTGTCACAGTTGCTTTTTGCTGATGACACTGTGCTTTGGGAGATTCTGAAGAGAAGTTGCAGAGGTTGGTGGATGAATTTGGTAGGGTGTGTAAAAGAAGAAAATTGAAAGTGAATATAGGAAAGAGTAAGGTGATGAGGATAACAAAAAGAATAGGTGACGAAAGATTGGATATCAGATTGGAGGGAGAGAGTATGGAGGAGGTGAATGTATTCAGATATTTGGGAGTGGACATGTCGGCGGATGGGTCTATGAAGGATGAGGTGAATCATAGAATTGATGAGGGAAAAGGGTGAGTGGAGCACTTGGAGTCTGTGGAGACAAAGAACCTTGTCCATGGAAGTAAAGGGAATGTATGAGAGTATAGTTATACCAACGCTCTTATATGGGTGTGAAGCATGGGTGATGAATGTTGCAACGAGAGAAGGCTGGAGGCAGTGGAGATGTCATGTCTGAGGTCAATGTGTGGTGTGAATATAATGCAGAGAATTCGGAGTTTGGAAATTAGGAGGAGGTGCGGGATTACCAAAACGATTGTCCAGAGAGCTGTGGAGGGGTTGTTGAGGTGGTTTGGACATGTAGAGAGAATGGAACGAGACAGAGTGACTTCGAGAGTGTATAAATCTGTAGTGGAGGGATGGAGGGGTAGGGGTCGGCCTAGGAAAGGTTGGAGGGAGGGGGTAAAGAAAGTTTTGTGTGCGAGGGGCTTGGACTTCCAGCAAGCATGTGTGAGCGTATTTGATAGGAGTGAATGGAGGCATATGGTTTTTAATACTTGACGTGCTGTTGGAGTGTGAGCAAAGTAACATTTATGAAGGGATTCAGGGAAACCGGCAGGCCGGACTTGAGTTCTGGAGATGGGAAGTACAGTGCCGGCACTCTGAAGGAGGGGTGTTAATGTTGCAGTTTTATAACTGTAGTGTAAAGCACCCTTCTGGCAAGACAGTGATGGAGTGAATGATGATGAAAGTTTTTCTTTTTCGGGCCACTCTGCCTTGGTGGGAATCGGCTGATGTGTTAATAAAAAAAAAAAAAAATAACAATTAATCCGTTCCAGACAAAAATATTCACAAAAAAATATTTTTTTTTAACAATTAAATCAGTATTACATACCTTTATTGAAGACTAATGCTGGCTTCTGGAAGATAGGGAGGAGTTAGTTTTTAGAAGGGGAATCCCCCTCCATAAAGACTTCAGGTAACAAGTCCTTATCTGGGGTTACTTCCCTTCTTTTTCTTTTAATGTCACTAGGACCAGCTTGAGAGTCACTGGACCCCTTTCTAAAAAATAACTGTCCAGAGTGATTCCCTGAAGTGGGACAAGGTTTTGTTACTAAACATGTTGCAGATATGGCTTGTTTCAGCTTGGTCAGGATGGTGTTTTTCAACAAATGTCTGCACCTTAGTCCACATAGAACAAATTTCCTTAATCTCTACAGAAGGCACCTCCTTCTCTTCCTTTTCCTCCTCCTTTACTGAAGCAATTGCCTCAACTTTGGTCTGATGAAGTTCCAGTTCCAGCTGTTGCAGCTCTTCAGTGGTTAGCTCTACCCTGTGGTCCTCCAACTCTTCCACATCCTCACCACTCACCTCCAACCCCAGGCTGTTCCCCAATGTCACAATATCTTCCACAACAGGCACAGGGTCATCAGCCTCAAATCCTTCAAAATCCCTTTTTTCAATACAATCCGACCACAGTGGTCTCCAAGCAGAGTTCAAAGTCCTGGTAGTCACTCCCTCCCAAGCCTTACCTATAAGGCCTATGCAGTTGTAGACATTGAAGTGATTCTTCCAGAACTCTCTAAGGGTCAATTCAGTGTCCGAGGTCATTTCAAAGCACTTCTGAAACTGCTTTGGTGTACAGTTTCTTGAAGTTAGAAATGACCTGCTGGTCCATGGGCTGGAGAAGAGGAGTGGTGTTAGGAGGCAAGAACTTCACATTTATAAATTTGAAGTCCCTAGACATTTGGTCTTCCAAGTCTGGAGGATGTGCAGAAGCATTGTCCAGTACCAGGAGGCACTCGAGTCCCAAATTGTTATCCTGAAGGTATTTTTTCACACTTGGGCCAAACACATCATCAACCCAATCTTTGAAAATTGGCTTTGTGACCCATGCATTTGATTTGATTTCCACATCACACACAATCTTTTCTTGTGGACATTGTGTTTCTTGAAAACACTGGGAGTTTCAGAGTGATACACGAGTAAAGGCTTCACTTTGAAATCCCCACTAGCATTGCTACACATGAGAGTTAGCCTGTCTTTCATAGGCTTGTGTCCTGGCAGTGTTCTTTTTTCCTCCTGCATGATGTAGGTCCTGATGGGCATTTTCTTCCAAAACAGGCCTGTTTCGTCACAATTAAACACTTGTTGGGGTTTCAGATTTTCACTTTATGTAGTCCTAAAATTCCTGCACAAACTTTTCAGCAGCATGTTTGTCTGAACTTGCAGCCTCACCATGCTTTACAACACTGTGTATGCCACTGGGCTTCTTAAATCTCTCAAACCAGCCTTTGCTGGCCCTAAATTCACTACCAGCAGCACTTGTTCCAGGAGTTTCCTTCACAAGATCTTCATGCAAACGCCTTGCCTTCTCACAAATAACAGACTCCACTACACTGTCTCCCACTATTTGTTTTTCTTTAATCCACAATAACAATAACTTTTCCATTTGTTCCATTATTGGTGACCTTTGTTTCGTAAGCACATTTACTCCTTTGGCAACATCAGCATCCTTGATTTGTTCTTTTTTGACAGGATGGTTGTAATTGTTGATTTGTTTTTCCCAAACATCCTGGCAAGTTCCAGCACCCGCATACCACTCTTATATTTCTCAATCACCTCTCTCTTAAATTTCATGGTGTTTCTCACTCTCTTTGCCACAGGAACTTTACTAGGAACTTTCTTGGGAGCCAGGGTTACTTATGTCGCAGTTGCACTGACAAAAATCAATGGAAAACAAGCGAAATATTTGGATGAATGAGCAGAAGCTTCCTCACGCACCGAGAGACACAGGCAAACTGAAGCGCAAGCGGCCCCAGCCGGCAGACCGACGCGTCCCATACGGCCGCTAACCGGGAGCCGTAAAACCGGCCACTAACCGAGTTGGCCGCTAACAGGAACGGCTGCTAACCGAGGGTTCACCAGCATCAAGGATGCTGATGTTGCCAAAGGAGTAAATGTGCAGATATTTGTTGAAAAACACCATCCTGACCAAGCTGAAACAAGCCATATCTGCAACATGTTTAGTAACAAAACCTTGTCCCACTTCAGGGAAATGTTAGAGGCACCAGAAACAGAGCACTCTGGACAGTTATTTTTCTAGAAAGGGGTCCAGTGACTCTCAAGCTGGTCCTAGTGCATTAAAAGAAAAAGAAGGGAAGTAACCCCAGATAAGGACTTGTTACCTGAAGTCTTTATGGAGGGGGATTCCCCTTCCAAAAACTAACTCCTCCCTATCTTCCAGAAGCCAGCATTAGTCTTCAATAAAGGTATGTAATACTGATTTAATTGTTAAAAAAAATATTTTTTTGTGAATATTTTTGTCTGGAACGGATTAATTGTATTTACATTAATTCTTATGGGGAATATTATTTCGGTTAAAGGTCATTTCGGTTAAAGGCCTAGCTCCTGGAACGGATTACGGCCGCTAACCGAGGGTCCACTGTACCTTGTCTCAGTCTTTACTTTTGCATACTTTTATTATTATGCATCACCTGCAAAATTTTCATAGTTACTCAAATACTATGTTAAAATGGGCATAGTTAATTTTTATACTCCTGCTTGAAATGTGTTTATTGTAGAATATTTGCTTTTTTTGTTATACAGTTGAATTTTAAAGTTGTCTTAATTTTTATTATACCAACAAGTATATACATAACTAAAATAAACATATGTTTATTTACTAATTTGTTTATTTACAGTGGTACCTAGGTTAACGATATTTTTTCATTCCAGAATGCTGTTCAAGTGCCATTACCAAACGAATTTATCCCCATTAGGAATAATGTAAAATAGACTATTCATTTTAGACCCCCAAAAATACACTTACAAAAGCATTTAAAAAAATAAACTTACATAAAAGGGTGAGTTTGGGGACCATCGTTAACCGAGGTACCACTGTACAGTGGTCCCTCGGTTTTCGTGCAACTCCAAACTCGAACATTTATGTAAGTGTATTTTCGTAAGTGCTGTTGGAAGTGTATTTTTGGGGGTCTGAAATAGACTAACCTACGTGACATTATTTCTTAAGGAAGTAAATTCGTTCGGTAATGGCACTTGTGCTGCATTCTGGAACGAATTTTCGGCGAAAACCGAGGAACCACTGTATTTATTTATCTATTTATGTTTTGCTTTATATCTTTCTTCATGAATATGTATTAAAATTATCAGTTTATTTTTTTGTAGACATAAACACACTGCACGTATTCATCGGCATATACCTGATGGAGATTTCCAGGCCATCACAACAGAGACGGGTAGGCGCTTTTACTTAAACAAAATAGAAGACGAAGAATGGGACAGACAGATTTCTTCTTTGGCTGCTGTTCAAAAGTCTACCCGTTTTCTCAATATACCATACTCTGTGCTCAGAGCTCAGGCAGAAAATGAGGTGAGAGATGCTATAAAAATTGGTATTTTTTTTCTTCATCAAACTGGCCATATCCCACTGAAACAGGGTGACCTTAAAAGAAAAACAAAAGTTTTCTTTTAAAATTTAGTGATGAATACAAGAGAAGGGGTTACTAGCCCCTTGGTCCCAGCATTTTAGTCGCCTCTTACGACACACATGGCTTATAAAGGAAGAATTCTATTCTACTTTCCCATGGAGATAATAGGAAATAAACAAGAGCAAGAACTAGTAAGAAAATAGAAGAAAACCCAGAGGAGTGTGGATAAACAGTGGTACCTCCGGATATGAACAGCTCCCAACTCGAACAATTATGTAAGTCTATTTATGTTAGTGGTTTTGAAAGTGTATTTTTGGGGGTCTTTAACGGATTAATCTAATTTACATTATTCCTTATGGGAACAAATTCATTCGGTATCGGCACTCGAACAGCCTTCTGGAACGAATTAAGTTCGTATCCCGAGGTACCACTGTATATGCTTGTACGCATATGTGTAGTGTGTCCTAAATGTAAGTAAAAGTAGCAAGACATACTTGAAAAAAAAGGGAGATATACATGTTCATATTTTCTAGATAGAAATGAATAAGAAAAAAAATTATAGTAAACAAGGAAAAGATTCTCATTCACAACAGTTTAGTACTGGTAAAATAGGAAGTAAAATAGCTAGGTAACACTTCAAAGGGGGTGTCATGTTGTTGGTAAAAAGACTTGATTCAAGGAATTAGAGCTTTCATCCCTTGAATTAAGCCTAATTGCCTTCATTTCCCAGACACTGTAACCCATACAGGTTTAGTGCTTCCTTGTAGATATACCTGGTATAATGGGTACAGTTATGAGGCCAGAAAAAGCCTGTGAAAACATTGAATGTGAAATTAGTCTTATCTTTTGTTAAGAATCTATCTTTGAATACATTAGCCAAAATCAGTTTCATATCCAGCAGTGGTAATTTTCCAATAATAATACAGTAGTAATAATAATAATAATATTAACAACAACAACAACTTTGTAATACATACCATAATGATGATGATGATAAAGTGACATTAGAAAAATATAAATTCATACTTTTTTACCAACTATATAAAAATGAAATAATATTCTGAAGATGCAAGTTTCATGTTCAATATTTTTATCATGGCTACAATTTTCTTGCATGCATTTAAAATTATGTTGCCTAGCTAATCACCTCGTGTAGGAGAGGATGGTATCTATTTTATTAGGCAGTTGTAAACTTACTAGTAGGTCATTGTTTAAAAAATATCTTGATTACTCTTAGGAATGAATTTTTCAGGCACTGTATGTATTAAAGTAATTAAGTTCAGTGCTTTCCATGAGTGTAATGCTATAGAACCCTGGGAGTCATGAGGGTTAGGTTCCAGGAGACCTCATGAATCTTGAAATCATGAATAATATGAAATTCTTTATGTCTATATTGAAATTTTCCTCTTCAGTGTTTTACACGTGTTTTAACAATTTTCAGAAAGCTCATGTTTTGTGGTATACAACAATTTCTTAAAATATTGCTCTAATCTTCTTAAAGATGACATTCATAAGGAAGAATGACCAGATTTAGGTGTGGAAACTTCATTTTAAATGAAATTCTATGGTTGTACAGTAGACCGTCATTTAGCACGAGATTATGTTACACGTTACGAGTATTGCACGATTAAAGAATTGCGGCACATTATTATCTAACACGACGTAAAAATGATATTACACGGTTCACGGGAGTGTAAAAGTTTTTGAACGCACGGTAGCCTGCGGTGGGTTAAACCATTGAGTCAGTGGGGGGTCCTACTGAGAGTGGCTATGAGCCACATCAAGTGTTTAATGCTGACGAGAGAAGTGTTTTCTGGAGAAAATGCCAACACGAACTTATATCAGTCAGCAAGATAAAAGTGCACCAGGCTTCAAGACAGCAAAGGATCGCTTCACCTCGCTCCTTTTCGGTAATGCATCAGGTGATTTCAAGTGTAAGCCCAATCCTCGTGCTTAGAGGAAAAGGGAATTTGTTTTTCCTTCCCGCAAACTGTAAGTAAGTTTATTCAGATACATGGGGCCAGGAGCTGAGTCTCGACCCCTGCAACCACAATTAGGTAAGTACAGTTACATTGATTATCATACATAGCAGCATATGTATAGAAACCTAGGATAACCCAAAAAAAAGTCAGACAATTCAAATACTAAGTCACTCTGACTTTTTTGGGTTATCCTAGGTTCTCTACACATATGCTGCTATGTATGATAATCTTCGTAACTGTATCTGTGTATACCTGAATAAACTTACTTACAGTTTGCGGGAAGGAAAAACAAATAGCCATTCCCACAAGCAGCCTTGTTGTTGTGGTTCAGCGGACACCACCTGCCTTCCCCAGCCACCCTGGACCCCACCATCCCAGCATTCGTACGTATTTCATACGCGTCAAAAAAAAGTCCTCTGCTACAAGCCAGCTGTGTTTGTGAAGAATGAGAGAGAGTGAATTGTGTTTTGATCTTTAAATTACTATATCTTGTATCTGCCAAGCAATCAAAGTGTTACTTTGTACACATAAAAAGAGGTAAACATAAGTTTGTGACTGACTGACTTGACTGACTTACTGACTCTTGACTGACTGGACTGACTGACTGACTTGACTGACTGACTGACTGACTGACTGACTTACTGACTTGACTGACTTACTGACTGACTGACTTGACTGACTTACTGACTGACTGACTTGACTGACTTACTGACTGACTGACTTGACTAACTTACTGACCGAATGAATTGTCTGACTTACTGAATGACTTGACTGACTTACTGAATGACTTGACTGACTTACTGACTGACTTACTGAATGACTTAAAGTTAGACACTCAGTACAACCATCGACTTCAGTTCCAGAACCTCTACTATCCACCTCAGCCCAGTAGGGCCACAGCATAACTCTCCACTCTCTTCACTATCATCCACAAACACCAGCACCCACAATTTAAGGTAAATACTATTATTTCTGTTACATTTGTAGTCTTAAGCAGTAAAAACAACATAATATATCACGATAATGAACTACAATTACATATTCACTTTTATTTTTGTAAGATCTGTTGGTCTAAAAAAAACTTGTTTGGCTTTTTGGGGACTCCCAGGAACGTAACCCTATTTTTCCCATAAGTTCTTTTAATTATATAACACGAAATTATCTAACACGACATTTTCAGGAATGTAACTACCATGCTAAATGACGATCTACTGTATTTCAATTTAAGGGTTGTGAGAAATAAAAAAAAATAATAGTTGGCATTAAATACTTAAAGTAATCATTGCTGTCTGCAAAAAGGACCTTCAGTAATAAGTCATATAATTAAATCACTCGGATTACAAAGCTTGCAAATTTAGGGTTTCAATTGCAAAATTGACATTTATTTCTCCTAATTTACAACTAAATTGTGATCTCTCTTTCATCTAGCAAATTCGGCAAGATGCTAAACGAGCTGCACTGTTGCAAGATGCTGAAGATTCTGGCTTGGAGTCTGGCATGGAAGAAGACAATGACTCAAACAGCGAGTTACTTTGGGTGGAGAAGTTCAAGCCGAGACATTATTTTGATTTACTCAGTGATGAGGTTGGTGTTGTACAAAGCAAAGTTTTTTTTTTTTTTTAATATTGGTTTGAATACTGCAGTAACATAGGAGGAGATTGGTGTTAAGACCCATCATCTCTGTCTTCTTCCTATTAATGAAGAAGTGCCTTTCTGGCTCATGAAAGTAGGAAATGGCACTGATGCATTTCAGTAGTTCAAGTATTTTATTTATTGGCTTTATTAAGTGACTCACAAGACCCCAGAGATAATTTTATGCTCATAATTGTTACCAATCCCAAATAACTCTTAGATTTCCTAGTCATGCTAATATACATCATGTATAGAGTAACTGAAATAATTAATTTTATACTGTGCTTATATATTCAGCATATGATTCTGTCATTTTTTAATTTAATTAATACAATTTTCAGTACAGTGGAACCTCGGTTTTCGTATGCCCTAGTTTGTATGTAAAACTATAGTTATTCTCTATAAAAAAAAATTTTTTTTTTTTAATATTTTTGGGTGTCTGGAATGGATTATTTGAATTTACATTATTTCTTATGGGGAATATTAACAAAAAATACATTTTATAGAGAATAACTATAGTTTTACATACAAACTAGGGCATACAAAAACCGAGGTGCCACTATATGTACAGTCGAATGTAACACTTCATGCTGGTTGCATTCTTGAAAATTATTAAACATGAAATTGCAATTTACAAATAGAAGAGCATAAGGAAAAAATAGGGCTCTCCTGTTTTTTTTCTAAATTTCCTAATTTGTAAAAACAATAGTTTTTCATATATTACATTGTAGTTGTTGTGGCTTGTTGATCTGGAGATGTGTGAAAAGAGTTGTGACTGTTCAGTACCTGTGCAAATATGTGACAAGCAGTATTATCTACCACCATTATCACCTCTCATTAACACTGGTAAAATTAAGCCAAAATGTACCAAATTGTACCAGTGGATGCTGTTGCTTGTTGATATGTGAATGTGTGGAGAAGGTTGATGTGGCCCTATGCAGTATCTGTACAAACATGTGACAGTCAGTATCAGGTACCACTATCACCATTTGCTGTCAAAATTCATAAAAAAATTACATTTCCTTATCAAACTACACCAAACTTATAAGAACTCACTGCACCTGCACCAAATATATACAACCTCTCCTCACTTAACGACGTACTCGTTTGCCGATGACTCAGACTTATGACCCCCACTCTGACCAGTATTCATACCTAAATAATGTATATTTGAGCTGATTTCCTCTATTCTGTTTATTACAATATATGGTACACTACTGTACAAACATTTAAAAATATATTAGAAATGTTATAAATGGTGCAAAGGTGACATTAAAACAATATCAAAGATGGTTGACACAAACCAGTACCATTATAGTATGCTCCTCACTTAGCGACGAATTCATTTAATGGCGTGGTCTTAGGAACAGAACTCTGTCGTTAAGTGGGGAGAGGCTGTACTAAGGATGAATGCATTTGAGAAAGTAATAACTAAAAAAAATGCAATACAGCCTCTCCTCACTTAACAACGGAGTTACATTCCTAGGACCACTTTGGTCCTAGGAATGATAGTTTTAATATTTTATAATATTTTTAATATATTTTTAAATGTTTATACAGTAGTGTACTGTATATTGTAATAAACAGAATAGAGGAAATCAGCTCTAATATATATTATTTAGGTATACATACTGGTCAGAGAGCCTGTTGTAAGTCCGAGTCATCGGTAAACGAGTCCATCGCTAAGTGAGGAGAGGCTGTAGTACAGTAAGACCCCCATATCTGCTGAGCCAGTATCCGCTGTTTCAGTTATCCACTGTTTACCTCGGCTCAAAAATATTGAGGTTACAATTTGACTTCATTTTTTTTATCGTCCGATTTTATTCATTTTTAACCGTTTGAATAAGAGTGCAAACTGGCACATACTTGTACTGCAAAAGTTGTTATTATCTTCTCGGTGGTGGTAGTGGGTGGGGGGTGATGGTTAGTGGTGATTAACGGTAGTTGATGTTGGTGGTGGTGTGTATTTTATTATTTAATGTTGGTAATGTCTTATTGTGTGTAATTTATCAATTAAACTTTATCGTAGGTATGTATGTAAACAATAGGCTAAGATATTTTTTAATTAACCCTTTCACTGTCGGTGATGTACAGGTACAGCTTGCAAGCCAGTGCTGGTAACGTATTAATATGCCAAAATTCTAGCAGCTTCAAATCTAGCAGGAGGAAGCTGGTAGACCTACATGTGAGAGAATCGGTCTGCTTGGTCAGTGAGTGCAGTATAAAAAAATCGGGGAGGCCGCAGTGCATTGTGGGAGTGCAAATTCAGTATTCCTTGGTCACCAAACCTAGCGGTAAGGAATACCTCACTCCCCGGCTAATTGGGACTCTTCCCTTCCCAAGTGATAATTCTAACACAGATTGAAGTGTCAGTGAAGATGAATCTCATGGTTTTGAGGAGTTTGTGACTGAAAGCAATGCCCAGGATACCAGAAATAGTGCAGAAAGCCCAGACGATTATCAACCTTCCACCTCCCTTCCACCAAAAAAGTCAGACAAAGTGACTTATTTCCATGTGGATGGTGGGGAAGAGAGTGGGGGTCATGGGGGAAGGCAGTGTGGGTGGTGGGGAAGGCAGTGTGGGTTTGTGTAAACATAGCAACATACAGTGGACCCCCGAGTTTCAGCTGCATCGTGTTTCATGAATTTCGCCTTTCAGCGCCTTTTTTCAGCGAAAAATAGACTCAAGGTACATGATTTTTTTCGAGATTCAGCGGCGATATGGTATGCGTCCAGCCCGTCTCCCAGCGTCAGGTCGTAAACAAAGCCAGCCTGCCTCCGACCACCACAGTCAATGTGGCATTGATTATGGGCGAGTGAGCATCACCCCATGGGTTCATACAATACATTTCATAATAATCCATTTTTTTTTGTTCTTGCAACTGCTAAATAAGCCAACATGGGCCCAAAGAAAGCTCCTAGTGCCAGCCTTTTGGTAAAAAAGGTGAGAAACACGATAGAATTAAAGAAAAAACTCGTAGCAAAGTACCAAAGTGGAGGAGGAAGAGAGAGGGGAGAATGTGCCTTCTTCAGTGATTCTACAATATGTACGATACTAAAGCAGCAGGAGTCGATAAAGGCTGTAGCACCAGCCAGCAATAAAGTGTAGCATTAACAGTGTAGCAAGTAAGTTAAGCGATAGAAAAAGGACACGAAAGTAACTCTCCAATGTTGAAGGAATATAGAGCCACTGAACATACGCCGCCCTGCTATCTTCCACCACCCTAAACCTCTGCCAGCATCTCCTCCATCAAACTAACTAATTAAACTAACATCTCCTCCAAGGTAAGGGTAAATATTTCTTATTTATCAAGTGTAAATATTTCTTATTTATAAATTAAAATGTAAATATTTCTTATACAGTCATCCCTCAGTTTTCGTGTTTAATCCGTTCCTGAGGGATGCACTAAAACTGAAACACACGAAAACTGAAGCCATTTTCCCCATAAGAAATAATGGAAATTCAATTAATCTGTTTCAGACACCCAGGAGTATTAACAAAAAATATTTTTTTAGAGATTAAATATAGATTTACATACAGAAAAGAATAACAAATAAATATAAAGCACTAATAACATGTATAAATGAACATTTAACATCACATTAACATTGGCGACTCTTGTTGGTGTATGGAAGATGGAGAGGAGAGAGGAAGGCGAGTTTATTGTTGGAAGGCAGGACAAAATGCTTCAATTTGACACTAATATCAGCTCTACGGCTTATTTATCTATCACAATTCATCTAATATGACATAATCAACAATATAAATAACATAAAAATGTGATATACACTCTAGAATGAATAAAATGTGTGTCTCATTACGAATGTGGTGGCGGGCATACTCGGTCCAGCTATGAAAACATCTTCCTATTCTTTCCTCCTTCAGACGCATTAATATAAGAGAAAACGGAGTTTGTAATGCTAACTGCATTAGATCACTTATTTCCAGTCGCTTCAAGGTGAACAGGAATCATTCCTGTCCAGGCTGGCTGGTAACAACAACAGCAGCAGCAACAACAACAACAACAACTGGTTTGTTGACAAAACTACCGAAACTTTTACACTCTCATTCTCTCTCGTTTATTCATTCTTAATGCGCCCGTTCATGTGTTCATTGACTCGGGAGCGCAAGTCAACATTATAAGGTCTAGTTTATTTAAAGATAAGAAGTTACGATGTGTAAATTTCGTAGAACCAACTCATGTGTCATCCCTTAGTGGTGTTGCCGGTTCTAGTCTGCGTGTTCGAGGTCAGACTTCTCTTACCTTCACTATCCAGGGTAGAGATTTTACTCCTTCCTTGTTGTTGACCAGATTAGTTTCCCTGGTGATCTCCTACTGGGATTTGCTTCCATGCGAGATTTGCGTATTGTGCTTGATCCTTACTGATGGCATGCGCAAATAGATGACCTAGTCGTACCATTTTGGGGTTACCAACTTGGTTCCGAGATCTGCCACACAGCCGACGAGTACGAAGTCCGTATGAAGTCCTTCCAAGTTAATACATTTTCCAGTAGCGTACCCAAGCGGCCAGGCACTGATAATCCTGTTATACTTATGTTTCACCTCCATCTTCAGTCATGCACTGATAGTATCCAGTTGCCTCAGGTGTCTGAGGACCCTCAGACTACCTTGAGTGCTGAGCCTATCTCTGCAATGGCCACGAGTTCAAATAGTAGTTTCTCCGCAGGGGACGCCTTGTCGGAAAACGATTCTTTGAACCGAGTAATGCCATCTCTTGTTGATGTCACTTGCCACCTACAGAAAGACGTCTCTGTAGCAGCTAGTGCCCTAACTAGAGTGACTGTTGTTGTCCCTCAAGTTCCAGATGGTGATAACGTCTTAGTTAACAGTGACTCCTGTAAAGTGAAGGGTTTGTTTGTCGAGCCATCCTTACATGTTGTAAGAGATCGGAAGATCCATTTCTTCCTTGCCAATACTTCTATAATAATAATAATAATTTTTATTTCAATGCATGTTACAAGTGTACAATGTTATTGGTAGTTACAATTATAAAACAATTATAAAACTGTAATGCAAGGAGAGCCACTGGCATGCCATGGCATTAGGGGCAGTTTATTCTAGAGACTTATTCACTAAGTACTTAATGCTAAAGAAATTGATTGAGTTTATTCTAGTTCTGTATTGTTTAAATTATTATATGGTTATACATACTATTAAAAGACAATACAAGAGAAATTGGTTGAGTTTAATCTAGTTGTATAATTTATTTCAAATTACAGTATGTTGATGCTATACTAGTATAATAACAATACTAGAAATAGTTTTTAAGAGTTTCTTCTAGATATATATTTTATTTCAAATTAAGAAAATGATGATACTATAAGATTTTAAATGACAATATGATGATATGAAATTGCAACAAGTGTTAAGGAGGATGAACATATCAAATTGAGAACTTCTTAAGTAAAATAATATTGGGTTTGAAAGTTTGTTACAGTATGAGTATTTAGTATAGGGTGAGTAGGTGATTTTGAGAAGAGTCTTGAATTGATTTTCCGACAAGGTTAACTTGATATTTACTGGTAATGAATTCCAGATTCTGGGGCCCTTTATGTGCATAGAATTTTTACATTGGTTAGTATGGACTCAGGGTATGTCAAATAGTGATCTGTGTCTTGTGTCATGTTCATGGGACCTATTAAAGTTGTTGAGGAGAATTCTGAGCGCAGGGTTGATATTAGCATGTAGAGTTTTATGTATGTAGAAGGCACATGAATAGGTATGAATATTTTTTATGGTGAGTAGTTTTAAGGTTCTGAATATAGGTGGAGTATGCTGTCTAGAGTGGGAATTTGTTATCATCCTGACTGCAGCCTTTTGCTGGGTTATGAGTGGTCTAAGGTGATTTAATGCTGGTCATAGTGTTCGGCTCCGAGCAAATACCAATATTGTTGACCTTGTTCACTATCCTTACCCTGTTCAGGTTGGAGATGAGTTGTCACCTGACCAGTGGGTCGTCGGTGCTATTGCAACCGGGGAGGATCCATCCACTTCACTGGATCAATCTATTCCACCAGTAGAAGAGAAAGACTTAGCTCCTACTGACTTCCCAGATGAAACCACACATTTGTTGTATCTGTTGAACAAACGTCGTAAAGCCATTGCCTTACCAGGTGAGAAGATGGGTATAACGAACTTATTGTCCCATCGTATTCCACTCGAACCTGGTACTAGACCCATTTATGTACCTGCGTACAGAATGCCGCATTCACAAGTTGCTGTCGCAGAGAAATTAATCAACCAGATGCTTGACGATGATGTTATCGCACCTAGCAATTCACCTTGGAATGCGCCCCTGATCTTAGTACCTAAGAAGGACGTTACTTGGCGCCCAGTGATTGACTTTAGGAAGTTAAATGCGAAAACGATTCCAGATCGCTTCCCACTTCCTGTACTTGGTGATCTATTACGTAATATCGGAGATAACAAAGTTTTCTCGACCCTAGACTTGTTACAAGGGTTTTGGCAAGTCCCTCTTCACGAGGACAGCCAAGAGCTCACCGCATTCTCCTCTCCAACAGGTCATTTTGAATTCCGTCGTATGGCCTTCGGATTAAGATCATCACCCATTACATTCTCGAGGCTCATGACCAATATCTTTAGAGGTCTCATAGGTAATACACTCATGGTGTACTTAGATGATGTGATTGTCATGTCACAAGACGTAGATACGCACTTAAAAAGACTTGACGTAGTACAGTGGTCCCTCGGTTTTCGTGCATCTCCAAACTCGAACATTTATGTAAGTGTATTTTCGTAAGTGCTGTTGCAAGTGTATTTTGGGGGGTCTGAAATAGACTAACCTACTTGACATTATTTCTTAAGGAAGTAAATTCGTTAGGTATTGGCACTTGAGCAGCATTCTGGAACAAATTTTTGGCGAAAACCGAGGGACCACTGTACTTGGTAAGCTTGAAGAAGCCAATTTAAAGATCAAATTGTCCAAATGTCAATTTTTCAGATTAGAAATCAAATTTCTTGGTCACATAGTCACTCTTAGAGGGGTTACAACTGACCAGAGTAAAGTAACTGCAGTATCAAATTTTCCATCTCCCAAAACCGCTGATGCCGTAAGATCCTTTGTGGGCTTAGCAGGTTTTTATAGATATTTCATTGCTAATTTTTCTTCAATAGCAGCTCCTCAAACTGAGTTGCTTAAGAAAGATGCTCCATTTGTTTGGACCTTCCGTCAAGAAAGAGCATTCCAAACTCTTAAAGAAAGGCTAACATCTGCCCCTATTTTGAAATTTCCAGATTTTTCACAGCCTTTCTACCTGACTACTGATGCTAGTTCAATAGGCATTGGTGCAGTCCTTGCACAAAAGACCGGTAGCAAGTACAACGCAGTTGCATTTGCTAGTCGTGTCCTTATAAAGCTGAACGTAATTATACAGTTACTGAACAAGAAGCTTTAGCTATAGTATGGTCTTTAAAGCACTTCCAAGATATCATTTATCAGTACACTGTTCATGTCTTAACAGATCATGCCCCATTGATACCCTTATTCCAGAATAAACAACCCACTGGAAGACTTGCCAGATGGTCCTTGACTATCCAAGAGTTCAACTCCACCTTTGAACATTTGCCTGGCAAATCCAATGTAGTTGCTGATGCTTTATTGCGTCATGTCAGTGTAGTAACTGCTGATCCTCCATTTAGTGCTGAGGATGTAAAGAATGCTCAAAGAACAGATCCCATGTGGTCTGGTGTGATTCGATTCCTGCTCCAGGAAGACCTTATTCTCTGTGAAGCCACCAGCACCCATCAGTGACTTTGTCATGAACCAAGAATTACTGTATCGCACAACCGAGCTGGGTAATCCTAGTAGAAGGGTATACCAGTTAGTAATTCCAGTCACTAGTGAAAGTAGCCTTGCAGCTAGTTCACGATGTATCAGGTGTTGCACATCCTGGTATGGATCGTTCTGTGAAACAAGCCAGATTGAAATATTTTTGGCCTCGTATGTCCACTGATATTACCAAGTATGTTAAGAAATGTAGAGTCTGTATGAAACATAAAGGTAATGTTACCTGTCCTAATCCAATCCAAACCTTTCCTACTACTAGTGAGCCATGGGAAAGAGTTGCACTAGATCTGTTGACCAACTTCCAATGTTCCCTCAGTGGAAACAAACATCAGTGTGTGATGGTCGATCACTTTACCAGATATTGTGAGTTAGTGCCTATTGCAGACAAGACTGCCGAAACAGTAGCAAAAGCATTCAAGGAACGTATAATCTGCAGACATACCACTCCTAAGTCCCTCATAACAGATAATGGAGGTGAATTTTGTAATGAGATCCTAGAAAACTTGTGTACACTATACAAGATTACAAAATCAACCATTATTCCACATCATCCTGCTAGTAATGGGTTAGCAGAAAGAACGAATAAGAAAGTCCTTGACGTCTTGAGAGCTACCATCAATCCCAATAGTGTAACCTGGGATGAAGTCATTCCTGATGTTCAGTGTGCCATAAATTATGCTTTTAACGCTTCTATTGGTGATACCCCTCATTATGCATTGTACGGTGTCGATAAGCATTTGCCTTATGAGCTGTTATATTCTAATCCGAAACCGACTTACAATCCTGATGATTTCGTGGCAGTGCGTACCAGTCAAGCTCAAGAGTGTTTTCAGACGAATTCGTGAAACACTTCATAAGTCAACAGCAGAATTTACAAGAGTAACTAACACTCGAGCAAAACCGACTAAAGTTCAAGTAGGTTCCAGAGTCATGTTGTTTAATTTTAACAAAACTTCAGCAATGCCAAAACTTGACCAAAAGTTTGTCGGTCCATATAGAGTAGTCGAACATATTAACGGCAATAAGTATAAAGTTAGAGAAATTAGTACAGGTCAGTTTAAGGAATCGCATTTGGATCATATGAAATTAGTATGCGATGATGACGATGTCCCTGAAACCCCTGACAATCAGACAAGTGAGACAGCATCTGATAATTCTCCTGTTGCTGTACCCTCTACCTCTAATGATCAGTCAGATCAACCTGAATGTCGTTATTTCCTACGTACACGACAAGTGTTGAGAAATCCTCAAGTATCATTTGTGGATACCAGTGTAGATCCCCCTCAATCAGAAAGTGAGTTACCTATTGTAACAGAGTTTGATCCACCCAGAGATGATAATCATACAGCCCATATCAATCTCACCCTAGCAGAGTTGGGGTTAAATGTAAATAACCTGTATAGATAATAATGTAGTAAGTGTTTTACAACTGTGTGTTATAATATCAACTTAGTATTATTCAAAAATTTTTTTTTTAATGTGTTCACGTTCTCTCCGAATTCTGAGAATTAACAGTATAGATTTGAGTGCACCAGATCTACCTTGTCTGTTAATCACTACCTTCTTGTAAATATATTTCCTCAGAATTTGTAGATCACATGAAGACAAATTCGATCAGTCGAAATAATTTTTTTTTCTCTCTTTTATCATGATTTTCTAGAAATGAGCTCATTTAATTAATTAATTCCTATGTATCATGATATATCATATAGTACAGTAGATTGTTTTCCATCACGATAAGATCCATGTGAAGTATAACATTCAACTGTTGTGTACGTACTTTGATATTGTATAGAATCAGCTCAGAGTCGTACGCCTGTTGTCTTTAGTTTGTATAGATGTATGTCGAGACGACATACGTACCGTAGCCGAGCTGTCACTGTAAGCTCAGTGATAGTTCATAGGGTATAACTGTTTCTGCTCAGGTGATCAACCGATGATCAACCGTTAGCCCAATGTCAAAGGTCAACCCTTTTGAATGCCTTGAGCCCTGCTCGGGGCAGTGCCTCAGTTACCAACCCGACAGTGTAGGACGGACATAGGCCTGCGATTCTGAGATTCCACCCTATCTATTTGACCTCAATACACCAATTTACCATCCCAATCTCGTCTGTTCATTACCCAATCCACGAAAGAACCTCCACGCAACACGTACTGCTCCGAATATTTTGAAAAAAAAAATCATTTTTTTTTTTTAAATGAACAGCGCATTTTTATAAACAGGATAAGCTAAAAAAAAAATTTTAGGGCCAGTACTTACGGAGATATAAGGCCGTCAAGTTGGTGCTGGATGCTCACCTGACAGCAACATCAAGTCCTGCCGCTTGCAGAAGTATTGCAGATATACTTTTTTTTTCTAGTTTTTATTTTAATTTATATATTTTTTATGTTCTGATAATTACAATTTATAATAGTTCTTGTGATTTCATAGCCAATCTTTGTTCTAACACTAATATTAGGTACTGAAATAGTACTCAAATAGTCACAATCACACCAACAGGTGAACATTTTCACCTGCCTTGGTCACTTACTATTGTCTATAAATATATACGAAGTATTTATAGGTCCCAGCAATGTTTTAGACATCCTGGAGTACAGTGGACCCCGAGTAACGAACACCCCGAAAATCGTACAGTTATGTAAGTATAATATTGTAAGTGCTTGTTGAAGTGTATTTTTGGGGGTCTGAAATAGACTAACCTACGTGACATTATTCCTTAAGGGAGTAAATTCGTTCGGTAATGGCACTTGAGCAGGCTTCTGGGATGAAGTTTTTTCGTTACTCGGGAGTCCACTGTATATGAAACTCCTTGAAGAATGGTGTTATGACAATTGCCAGATAACTACTGATAAGGCAGTGACATTGATGAATGAATGTGTGCAGGGAACCCTTGCTTTTTCACTTTGTATATATCTATCTGTCTATTTATCTGTCTATGTCTGTCTGTCTGTCTGTCTGTTTGTCTGTCTGTTTGTCTCTGTTTATCTGTCTGTGTCTGTCTAGCTCTGCATATCTGTCTTTCTGTCTGCCTGTGTGCCTGGAGTATATGAAACTCCTTGAAGAATGGTGTGTTGACAAGTGTCAGATAACTCTTGACAGCCCAGTGACATTTGATAAATGTCAGCAGTGCTGGAGGGAACCCTCCCTTTTTCAATGTCTATCTGTCTGTCTGTCTGTCTGTCTATCTGCCTGTCTATCTGTCTGTCTATCTGCCTGTCTATCTGCCTGTCTATCTGCCTGTCTATCTGTCTGTCTATCTTCCTGTCTATCTGTTTGTCTAGCTCTGCTTATGTCTGTCTAACTCTGCTTATCTGTCTTTCTGTCTGCCTGTGTGTGTGTCTTTCCTTCTGCTTGTCTCAGTCTCAGAGTGCGGCTCCTAAACCAACAGGTATTATACACGATGCAGAAGTGACGATGCATATTACTTGCCAGTCATGCTATACAAGCGTTGTATAGCACTTTGCCTGGAATTTTTGGGTTATCCTAGGTAATTTACACTATGTATAATAACTGTACTTATGTGTACATGTGAGAGAGATATATAGGACATATAGATATAGATAGATAGATAGGACATATAGATATAGATAGATATATAGGACATATAGATATAGATAGATATATAGGACATATAGATATAGATAGATATATAGACAGACAAAGATATAGACAGAGTTATAGACAGATAGACAGAGTTATAGACAGACAGACAGAGTTATAGAGAGACAGCCAAAGCCAGCCAGCCTGCCGAATACATAAGAACATAAGAAAGAAGGAATACTGCAGCAGGCCTACTGGCCCATGCAAGGCAGGTCCATGTCGACCCCCAGCTTTGACCAATGACCCACCTAGTCAGGTCACATCCTCTGAAGGAAAGAGCATGGCATCAGACCTAGTAGCACAAGCTAGTCAGGTCCAACTCACACCCACCCACAGCCACTCTTGTATTTATCTAACATATTTTTACTTTCCTCTTATAAGGGGAGTGTTAATGCGACATGACATCGTTGAATCCCTGGTGTTTGCCACACTATTTGCTCTAGCTGGCACTCAATTGAACTGGTGCTCCCACAAGGTACTAAGTGGTCCCAGATTTTTTTAATACTGCGCACACTGAGGGCGCAGACGCACATGCACGTATATCTATGTGTGAACAGTTTAAGGGTTAAAGAATAATGTCAAGTAGGTTAGTCCATTTCAGACCCCCAAAAATACACTTACAAAAGCACTTACAATATTATACTTACATACTTGTACGATTTCCGAGGTGCTCGTAACTCGGGGGTCCACTGTACTACGTTATACATTATATTGGTCTCACAGGCCACAAAAGTTACTTGAAAAATAAAATATTAGAAAAGAAAAGAAAAAAAAGAATAAAAGTAAAAATAATACAGTGGACTCCCGAGTTTCGTAAACCCCGGAAATCGTACATTTATGTAAGTATAATATTGTAAGTGCTTGTGGAAAAGTATTTTTGGGGGTCTGAAATAGACTAACCTACGTGACATTTTTCCTTAAGGGAGTAAATTCGTTTGGTAATGGCACTTGAGCAGACTTCAGGAGTGAAGTTTTTACGAAACTCGGGGGTCCACTGTATTACCCAGTGAGTGGCAGTCGCCGATGTTGCTGTAAGCAGTTCACTTTGTCAACTTCACGCCTCTATATCGCGGTAACTACTGATTGCAATATTTTTCTTTTAAAACAATCAGAAAAATATTCTTAATATTTTGGTAAGAAAAATAATTTTTTTTTTTCCGAATATTTTCGACACTGAGAGAAAGTTTGTGATCAGAGGCTCGACAGTGAAAGGGTTAAGATGGAGGAAGTCGCTCTCAGACTGGCAGGTACAAAAACCACCAAAAAAATTCAGAAAATTAATTAAGCTTATCAAAAAAATAGTTGTCTGGCAATATTTTGTTGTAAATCTCATTTTCGTACAATGTTTCTGATGAAAATAATAATAATATTAATAATCATAATACAGTGGACCTCTGCCTAACGAGCACCCGAAATCGTACAATTATGTAAGTATAATATTGTAAGTGCTTGTGGAAGTGTATTTTTGGGGGTCTGAAATAAACTAACCTACGTGACATTATTTCTTAAGGAAGTAAATTCGTTCGGTAATGGCACTTGAGCAGGCTTCTGGAATGAATTTTGCTCGTTAGGCGGGGGTCCACTGTATAATAAATAATAATAATCATATAATTATTATTATTAACCCTTTCAGGGTTATTGACGTACTAGTACGGCTTACGCCCTGGGGTTATTGACGTACTAGTACGCCTAAATTCTAGCGCCCTCAAATCAAGCAGAAACAGGCTGTTAGGCCTAGATGTGATAGAATGGGTCTGTGCGGTCAGTGTGCGCAGTATAAAAAATTCCTGCACCACACAGTGCATAATGAGGAAAATAAAACTCTGACCGTGTTTTTGGTTAAAAACAGCGACTTTGCAGTCTATTTTCGTATGGTATTTATTGATGTATTCTCGTTTTCTTGGTCTCATTTGATAGACGGGAAGATATGTTACAGAAATAGAGATGATTTTGATTGGTTTGACAACGACAAGTACCTTGAAATTGAGCTCAAAGTAGTGAAAATGTTCGATTTTGAGATGTTCAAGAGAAAACAAATCACACCATGCATCCAATACACATCAACTGGCGAGTCTAATATTCATGCACATATGCTATAATATTATTTATACCATTTTACAATGATGCAGTTGTATACATAACAGTAAATCTTCTATTTGTTTGCGAGAATAAAATTCAAAATGAAAAGCAAAAGTAATGTAAGAGGGGCCTGGAAACGTGACTAATGAACAGAGAAGACGTTATTTTAGTGCCAGGAATGTCTGCCTTGTTTATTCTGGACCTATTTTGAAATTGGCATCGTTTGAAATTTGTGTGAAATTGGCCAAATTGCCATTTTCTGACCACTATTTTGGGTAGTTGTAATAGGTAAATAGGCGGTTTCTTGTATTCAATCGATAGAAGAAATGGAGTTCTAGCGAAATAGCTCTAATTTTAGTTGTCTGAAACATTGGAATTTGCCGAAAATAGGGCTCAAAGTGGGCGAAATCGCCGATGCGTAAGTGTCATGGCTGCCGCTAACTTCGCGAAAGCATAATTCCGTTAGTTTTCGATCAAATTTCATAATTTTTGTGGCGTTATGATCGGAAAAAGGTTCTCTATCATTTCATAAGAAAAATAATTTTTATTTTTAAAATTCTTGGACCCTGAGAACGAGTTTCGGAGACCCCCCTTGGACCCTGAAAGGGTTAATAATAATAATATTTATTATTTAGTATAAAATCACCATTTGGCATCATGGCAAATAGGCATAGAAGTGCTTTTGACTCCATGACGTAAAGAAGCATGTTGTTCTGGGATGCTATACTCCTATATTTATGCTATTATTGACAATTTTAGGTATCACATGTTTTTCAGAAGTACAGTGAGCCCCCGGTTCTCGTTATTAATCCTTTCCAGAGGGCTTAATGAACACCGAATATAACGAACTCCGAATCTATTTTCCCATAAGAAATAATGGAAATAAAATTAATCTGTTCCAGACACCCAAAAGTATTAAAATAAAATATTTTTACAACATATAGACATTAAATTACACACAAAACAATGAGAAATAAAGAAATAATAGTACAATAACATGTCACTTACATTTATTGAAGAGTTGTTCGATGTGTGGAAGACGGGAGGAGGAGAGGATGGAAGTTTTTCATTGTTTGGAAGGGAAATCCCTTCTATAAAGACATCAGGTAACAAGTCCTTGCCTTCCTGCTACACTCCCTGCATGCCTGCTATGCTCCCTGCATGCCTGCTACACTCCCTGCATGCCTGCTACACTCCCTGCATGCCTGCTACACTCCCTGCATGCTTGCTACACTTCCTGCATGCCTGCTACACTCCCTGCTACACTCCCTGCTTGAATGCTACACTCACTGCATGCCTGCTACACTCCCTGCATGAATGCTACACTCCTTGCATGAATGCTGCACTTCCTGCATGCCTGCTACACTCCCTGCATATCTGCTACACTCCCTGCATGAATGCTACACTCCCTGCATGAATGCTACACTCCCTGCATGAATGCTACACTCCCTGCATGAATGCTACACTCCCTGCATGAATGCTACACTCCCTGCATGCCTGCTACACTCCTGCATGAATGCTACACTCCCTGCATGAATGCTACACTCCCTGCATGAATGCTACACTCCCTGCATGAATGCTACACTCCCTGCATGAATGCTACACTCCCTGCATGCCTGCTACACTCCCTGCATGCCTGCTACACTCCCTGCATGAATGCTACACTCTTTACCACAGGGCTGGCACTAGGAGCTTTCTTGGGGCCCACGGTGGCTTATTTAGCAGTTGCAAGCACTAAAAACAGTGGAATAATGACAATACAGTGGACCCCGGTTAACGGCGGATCAAACACAAACATTTATGTAAGTGTATTTTTAAGTGCTTTTGTAAGTGTATGTTTGGGGGTCCAAAAGGCTACTCTAATTTACATTATTCCTTAAGTTAATAAATTGTTCGGTAACAGCACTTGAACAGCATTCTGGAACGAATCACTAACTCCGAGCGGATTCGTTAACACCGAGCCAAAATTTTTTTGGAAAAAACTTAACGAACACCGATTTTAACGAACTCTGATGCTAACGAACACCGGGGGTTGACTGTATATAAGAAACATGCTACATATCATAAAAAATTTATACAAACACCCATAAGGGAGGAAATTGACATGATGGGAGATGGGTGCCTGCAATGTCTGGCAGTGAGACTAAGAAGAATGTGTTGATACACGTCTAATACCTAACCTCATGCTACATTGATACACATCCAGTCACCCTGTTAAGTGAATGTGTATCATACCTCTTACACATACCTCAGCTACACACCTCACACACCAACTGCTCATTCTACCCCCAGCCCAATGGTCACACCCTTGCTGTACACACAACTACCCCTACCCGTACTTCCCACCCCTATAATTCCCCAAGGCCACACGCCATCATCCACACTATCCCAACTAACAACCTGTCCCTTCCCCCCTCTTAGTCCACCCATACAATTTCCCCTTGGCCACATGCTTAAACCTAAACCAATCCCCCACAACCACCATTTCCTCACAGCCACTTTTTCCCTTTGACCTTACCCACACACTTTACCTGACCTTTTACCCTAACATGCCATCCACATAACTAATCACTTGGTTACCCACCATGCTCATTACCACCAGCTGCACAATCACCCACCCAGTCACCCATTATCTAATCACCACCCACACCAGGCCACTGACAAGCACACCTTTCACCCACACCACTTCCCCACAGCTTTAAGCCCACACGGCCCCACACCTTACTCATGCTTTCACTCACCACTCTCCCACAGCTTCAAGCCCACACAGCCCCACACCTTACTCATGCTTTCACTCACTATCCCCCCACAGCTTCTAGCCCCTCACAACCCCACTCCCACAGCCCCATGCCCACACTTTACCCATGTTTTCAAGGCCCACACACACCCAAACCTGCCATCTACACTCATAGTCATGTAGCCACCAGCTGCCCTAATTACTGCCCACACCAACTACACATACATTCACCCGCTCATCCACACTACCACTCACATTGGGTCAGCAACACTACCACCCACACTGGGCCACCAACACTGCCATCCACGTTGGGTGAGTGCAATTATGTGAGTACCACCTCATTGCTTCCAGCCTCCATTCCTACTCCCCTCCAAAACCCAGCATCACACGTATGTAAACAAAAAAATGACTTAAATATAGGGTTCACTACTATCCGCGGTTTTGGTATACAGTGGAACCCCGAATATGCGCAGAGTATATGCTCACTCACTGAGAGACACAGGGAGACTGACTCACCTATGCACGGCGTCCCGGCAGGAGGCTGGCTGACGTGTCTGATACTGCTGATTTGCGAGGCACTGGCCAAAACACAGAGCAAAATTTCGGCCCAAAAACCGGCCTAAATACGATTCAGCTGATACTCGGGGTTCCACTGTACATGGCAGGTCCTTGGAATGTCTCTCCTGCGGATATGGGGGTCCTACTGTATTTTTAAAAATGGTGCAGGAGGTATTGGAAGTTTACAGGACTGCCATAGCCTACATTGTATTGAGCCAGATGCTCTCATACAACACACACATACCCCACCTCATTCAGCAGCCAGCATTTCCCAGGCCATAATCTCTAAACAAATGTTTTTATTGATAAGCTTCCTTTCAGCTTATTTTTTAAAACTTATGGTGCAATCACACCATTTTAGAGCAAAACATGAAATTGGGTAAAAAAAATTCAGTCACGATCAGTAGAAAACTTAATTTGTAGATGCACGTTAAGTGAGAGTCGACTGTATTAATCTTTTTCAATAGACATGTGTTACAAATCACAGGACTGGAGGGGCTTGAATGCATGGCAAATGAGTGTTAAAATTCACAGGCTAGTGTGTTAACCACTCACAGGCCAGTGTGTTAACCACTCACAGCCCAGTGTGTTAACCACTCACAGGCCAGTGTGTTAACCACTCACAGGCCAGTGTGTTAACCACTCACAGGCCAGTGTGTTAACCACTCACAGGCCAGTGTGTTAACCACTTGCAGGCCAGTGTGTTAACCACTCACAGGCCAATGTGTTAACCACTCACAGGCCAGTGTGTTAACCACTCGCCCAGCTGTGGCTTTAATAAGATTGATCCAACATATGTTACAGTTTCGAAGGTCATTTGGATTGTGATGTCTGCACACCTCTTGCAAGACACCTATTTGAATAAATGGTAATGAATTTTTCTTTGTCACCCAAAGTGGGCAGGAGATTGCCAGTTAAAAAAATATACACATACTCTACTCCACAGTATTTTTTCATGTTGGTAACACTATTCTGCAGTTTGGATCTGTGAAGAGTGTATAAGAAAATAATCTTTTATAATGATTCTTAAATATTATTGACAATACTCATTTCTTGTGTTGTTGATTTTCAGTCTACAAATCGCACAGTTCTCCATTGGATAAAGCTGTGGGATAAAATAGTTTTTGGCATTGATAAGAAGCCTCGGCACAAAGAAGAGAAGAAAAATTTTTTACAAAAGGTTAGGCAAGTCCATAAAATAACAGAGTATCATGATTTTAGTTTGTAATTTTAGTATTTGTTGTATTTGTATTACAAAACAGTGGAAAATTTATCAATATTAAAAATACATTGTATATTACCTTATTTAAGATTTATTGTTTTTCTTAGATAAGTTCTTCAAGTTTCCAAAGAAAGCAGCAGCAGAAGTCATTGTGGATTTGGATGAACAAAATCGTCCACAGCAAAAAGCAAGTACAGTACTGTATATATACATATATAGATAATCAGTACAGAAATTTAGGTTCTACCTTTTATTTTTTATGTGCTTTTAGGCTTGAATTGTCTTTATGAATTATAATTTTAATGTGGAGTTATCAGAAGTAGTATTATTCAGAGGGCAGAGGAGGGGTTGTTAAGGTGTTTTGGACATTTAGAGAGGTTGGAACAAAATAGGATGACTAGGAGGGTATATATATGTGAGTTGGAGGGAAGAAAGGGTAGGGGTCATCCTGAGAACAGTTAGAGAAAAAGTATAAGGAAGGTTTTGAGTGCTAGGGGCTTGGAGGTCCAGCAAGCTTGTATGAGTATATTAGATAGGGGTGAGTAAAAGCAAATTTTTTTTATGATATAATATGCTATTGGAGTGTGAGCAAAGTAGCATTTATGAAGGATTCAGGTGGAAGTACAGCCTCTCCTCACTTAGCGACATACTCGTTTACCGACGCCTCGGACCAGTATTCATACCTAAATAATGTATATTAGAGCTGATTTCCTCTATTCTGTTTATTTCAATATACAGTGATACCTTGGTTTTCGTACAGCTCCCAACTCGAACAATTATGTAAGTGTATTATTGTAAGTGTATTTTTGGGGGTCTGAAACGGACAAATCTAATTTACATTTGCCCTTATGGGAACAAATTTGTTCGGTAACGGCGCTCAAACAGCATTCTGGAAGGAATTATTGACGAAAACTGAGGTACCACTGTACAGTGCACTACTTTATAAACATTTAAATATATACCAGAAATGTTATAAATGGTGCAAAGATGACATTAAAACAATATTTAAGATGGTTGACACAAACTCACTACCATTATAGTACAGTGGTCCCTCGGTTTTCGCCGAAAATTCATTCCAGAATGCTGCTCAAGTGCCATTACCGAATGAATTTACTTCCTTAAGAAATAATGTCACGTAGGTTAGTCTATTTCAGACCCCCAAAAATACACTTGCAACAGCACTTACGAAAATACACTTACATAAATGTTCGAGTTTGGAGATGCACGAAAACCGAGGGACCACTGTATAAGAACATAAGAACATAAGAAAGAAGGAACACTGCAACAGGCCTACTGGCCCATGCGAGGCAGGTCCAAATCTCCAACGGCTTAAGCCAATGCCCCGACCCAGCCAGGTCAGGTTACATTCACTTAAGGAAGGAGCACTGCATCTGACCTAGTAGCACAACCTAGTCAGGACCAATTCACACCCAACCGCACCCACTCATATAATTGTCCAGCCGACCACCTGGTCAGGTCACTTCCACTTAAGGAATTAGTACAGGTCAGGTTACTTTCACTTAAGGAAGGAGCACTGCATCTGACCTAGTACAAGCTCACACCCATCCACACCCACTCATGTATTTATCTAACCTATTTTTAAAACTACACAACGTCTTAGCATCTATGACGGTACTCGGGAGTTTGTTCCACTCATCCACAACTCTATTACCAAACCAGTGCTTTCCTATATCCTTCCTGAATCTGAACTTTTCCAACTTGAAACCATTGCTGCGAGTCCTGTCTTGGTTGGATATTTTCAGCACGCTATTTACATCCCCTTTGTTTATTCCTGTTTTCCATTTGTACACCTCAATCATATCCCCCTAATTCTACGCCTTTCTAGAGAGTGCAGATTCAGGGCCCTCAGTCTATCCTCATAGGGAAGATTTCTGATACATGGGATCAACTTTGTCATCCTCCTCTGTACGTTTTCCAGTGCATTTATATCCATTCTGTAATACGGTGACCAGAACTGTGCAGCATAATCTAAATGAGGCCTAACCAAAGATATATAGAGTTGAAGAACAACCTGAGGACTTCTGTTATTTATACTTCTTGATATGAAGCCAAGGATTCTGTTAGCTTTATTGCGAACACTTATGCACTGTTGTCTAGGCTTCAGATTACTACTAACCAGAACTCCTAAATCCTTCTCGCAATTACAAGTAATAAGATCTATATTATTCAGCTTATATGTGGCATGGTTATTGTCCTGCCCAACATTTAGAACTTTGCATTTGTTTACATTAAACTGCATCTGCCACTTCTCCGACCACTGCATCAGTCTATTCAAATCATCCTGGAGTGCTCTAATGTCCTCGTTTGAATGAATTGGACGGCCTATTTTGGTGTCATCAGCAAATTTACTTATGCTACTATTTATTCCCTCATCTATGTCGTTTATGTAAATTGTAAACAACAGGGGCCCAAAACTGACCCCTGTGGAACACCGCTGAGACACGCCCCATTCTGATTTCTCTCCATTTATGCAAACTCTCTGCCGCCTATTAGTCAACCATGCCTCTACCCAGGAAAAAATTTCTCCTCCTATTCCGTGTGCCTTAAGTTTCCTCAGTAGCCTCTGATGTGGAACTTTAGCGACGAATTCATTTACCGACGTGGTCTTAGGAACGGAACTCCATTGTTAAGTGAGGAGAGGCTGTATAGTGCCTGCACTCTGAAGAAGGGGTGAAGATCTTGCAATTTGGAAGGTCATCTGAGCTGTAATGTCAGCAACCTGCTGGAAGTGATTGAATGAATGATTGTAAAAGTGTTTCTTCTTTTCTGGGTCACAGTACTTTGGTGGTAGACAGCCAGCAAGTAAAAAAGAAAAAATGGCTGGTGAATGTTAGCGTCCATGGGTATATAATTTTTTTGTTTTTTTTCGACACATCGATCATCTCCCACCAAGGCAGGGTGACCCAAAAAGAAAGAAAATCCCCAAAAAGAAAATACTTACATCATCATTCAACACTTTCACCTCACTCATACATAATCACTGTCTTTGCAGAGGCGCTCAGATACGATGTTTAGAAGTACCTCCAAACTGCCAATATCCCAAACCGCTCCGTTGTTAAATGTGCTGAATGACTTTAAGTGCTTTTAATTACAGTAGGGCCCTGCTTTATGGTGTTTCGCTAATGTGGACATTTCAAATTATGACCAAAACTCATTATACGGCTCTTCCCCCCTCCCACCTGACTCCAATACCTTCATCTGCTGTTGCAGATGAAGGTCTTGCAGCTCTTCAGTGGTTAGCTCTTCATTGTGGTCCTCCTCCAACTCTTCCACATCCTCGAAACTCACATCCAACCCCATGGAATTCCCCATGGGAATTCCCCACAATACTTTCCATAACTGGCATAAGTTCCTTAGGGTCAGCCCCAAATCCTTCAAAATCCCTCTCTTGGACACAGTCTGGCCACAATTTTCTCCAAGCACAGTTCAAAGTTCTCGAGGTCACTCCCTCCCAAGCTTTCCCTATAAGGTTTATGCAATGGAGGATACTGAAGTGATCTTTCCAGAACTCTCTTAGGGTCAATTCAGTGTCTGTGGTTATGTCAAAGCACCTTTGAAACATTGCTTTGGTGTACAGTTTTTTGAAGTTTGAAATGACCTGCTGGTCCATGGGCTGGATGAGAGGAGTGGTATTAGGGGGCAAGAACTTCACTTTGATGAAACGAAACTCCACCACTCTTCCAAGTCTCGAGGATGTCCATTACCAGGAGGCACTTGAGTGGCAATTTATTATTCAGGAGATATTTCCTCACACTGGGGCCAAACACTTCATTGAACCAATCAAGGAAAATGTCCCTCGTGACCCATGCCTTACTGTCAGCCTTCCACATCACACACAATTTACTCTTAGCAACACTGTTTTTCTTGAACACACTGGGATTTTCGGAGTGATACACCAGTAAAGGCTTCAATTTGAAATCCTAACTAGCATTACTACAGAACATTAGAGTTAGCCTGTCTTTCATAGGCTTATGTCCTGGCAGTGCCTTTTCCTCCTGTGTAATGTTGGTCCTCTTTGGCATTTCCTTCCAAAACAAGCCTGTTTCATCACAATTGAACACTTGTTGGGGTTTGTTCAGCCTCTATGTACCCCTTGAAGTCCTGAACATATTTTTCAGCCACACATTTGTGAGAACTTACTCCCTCATCATGCCATACCTCACTGTGTATGCCACTACGCTTCTTAAATCTGTCAAACCAGCCTTTGCTGGCATTAAATTTACTCATCAGCACTCGTTGCAGGCATTTTTTTTACGTGATTATCATGCAACTGCCTTGCTTTTTCACATATTATTGACTGTGTAATACTATCTCCTGCTAATTGTTTCTCGGTGATCCACACAAACAACAAAGTCTCCACAGCTTCCAGTATTTGCGATCTCTGTTTTGTGATCATACTTGCACCTTTCGCAACAACAGCTTCCTTGATTTCCTTTCTCTTGGCCACTATGGAAGCGGTAGTTGTATGGGGTTTCTCATACAGCCTGGCCAACTCGGCGACACGCATTCCACTTTCATATTTTGCAATAATCTCTTTTTTCAATTCTATCGTGTTTCTGACCTTCTTTACCACAGGGCTGGCACTAAGAGCTTTCTTTGGGCCCATGGTGGCTTATTTAGCAGTTGCAAGCACTAAAAACAATGGAATAATTACAAAATGTATCGTATGAATGCGTAGGGTGACCGTCACTCTGGTAAACAATGCCACACTTGACTCTGAATGGTGTGTCGGGCTGCTCGGGCCGGGCATATGTGTACCGGACCAACGACTATTACCGAGCAGAACGACGATCACCGAGCCAATATTTTGACGAAAAAATGTTATGATTACCGAATATTACAAACTCAACGACTGCGATATCCGGGATTCCACTGTATATAATAATTGCTCTGGGGCGCTTTGAGGTTAAGTCGTATATTTGGTGTAGGTGTGATAGTGGTGAGCTACTAAACCTGACTTTCTACAATAAATACTTACCTCTCACCCTACATTAAGACTACAGTAGGGCCCTGCTTTACGGCATTCCGCTAATATGGACATTTCAAATTATGACCAAAACTTGCTATACGGCTCCCCCACCTGACTTTCTAATGCAGTCACCGAGCGCCACCCGGTTTGTTTACATTCTCTGTGAGCACATTTCTCCATCATGTCTGGAAATTTTCCAAAATTTCGTGTTTTAAAAGGTTATTTCGTATTTTATACAGTGGATCCTCCCTTTTCGTGATTAATCCGTTCCAGAGAATCTGACGAAATGTGAAATTAACGAAAACTGAAACCATTTTCGGGCCATTGCCCTGAGTTTCAGCCGGTGTACCAGACCTGTCCGGCTGCCTGCGCTTGCACGCCTCCCCGCACAGGCATCGTGAGCCAGTCTAGCTTTGTTTATCCTTGAGTGAACATTACCCTGCGTGCTCATCCAAACATTTCACAATAAATTCATAGCGTTTAGTGCTTGTTTATTGATTGTGACTGTTAAATAAGCCACCATGGGCCCAAAGAAACTTCATAGAGGCAGCCCTTTGGTAAAGAAAGTGATAAACACGATAGAATTGAAGAAAGAAATTGTAGCAAAGTACATACCAAAGTGGAGGAGGAAGAGAGAAGGGAGAATGTGCCTTTTTCAGTGATTCTGTGATATGTTCGATACTAAAGCAGCATGAGTCGATAAAGGCTATAGCACCAGCCGGTGATAAAATGTAGCATTAACAGTATAGCAAGTAAGTTTAGCCATTAATCGATAGGAAAAGGACAGCACGAAACTGACTCCTCCAATGTTGTTGGAGTTATATAGGGCGACTAACAACACCGCCGTCTCTGGCAGCCATCACCACCACTATGTAAGGCTTATCTTTCAGTGGCCCTTATACACCCAACAACAAACGACACAGCAACACTCGTCAGTTAGGGAGAGAGACATATGACATATTTTATTCATTCTAGAGTAGTATATATCATGTTTCTATGTTATTAATATTGTTTATTATGTCATATTAGATGAATTGTGTTAGATATATAAGCCGTAGAGTTGATATTAGTGTCATATTGAAGGACTATCTTGTCCTGTCTCCAAACAAACTCTCCTGCCTCTCTCATATGCCAACAAGAGTCTTCAATAAAGGTAAAACTGATTTAAATGTTCATTTATCCATTAAAATTAGTGCTTTATATTTATTTCTCATTGTTTTATGTAGTATGTAAAACTATAGTATTTATTCTTTAAAAAAAATGAATTTTTTGTGAATATTTTTGAGTGGAACGGATTAATTGTATTTACATTGTTTCTTATGGGAAATATTGCTTCGACTTTCGGCCGCTTCGAGTTTAGGCCTAGCTCCTGGAATGGATTACAGCCGAAATTCGGGGTTCCACTGTACATGCAAGTGTAGCATGACCTAAGTGTAAGTAGAAGTAGCAAGACGTACCTGAAATCTTGCATGTTTATGAGACAGAAAAAAGACACCAGCAATCCTACCATCATGTAAAACAATTACAATCTTCCGTTTTACACTCACTTCGCAGAACAGTAGTACCTCCCTGGGTGGCTGCTGTCTACCATCCTACTACCAATATATATATTTCTCATAATTATACTTATGTGTACCTGTACCTAAATAAACTTAATGTGCTAGTATATATTCTCATAATTATACTTATGTGTACCTGTACCTAAATAAACTTAATGTGCTAGTGTGCAGGTACATGTTAACATCACTAAGAGTGTCTTATTAGATAATAAAAAGGCACAATGCCGTGACTGGAACAATACACAAATAACCCGCATATAGAGAGGAGCTTATGATGACATTTCAGTCCGATTTGGACCATTTATAAAGTCCAAGTTGGACCAAAACATCATCATAAGCTCCTCTCTCCTATGTGTGCATTATTTGTATGTTGTTTTATGCCTTGAAGATGCCATATTAATAATGATAATACAGTGGACCCCCGGTTTACGTACGGTCTGAATATCGTACAATTCGGATTTAGAACACTTTTTTGGGCAAAATTTTGGTCCGAATTTCATAACTCCATCTGGAAATCGTATGTATCAGATGCGTCCACCTGCCCTTCGGGATGCCGCCACTCTCATGCATTCATATCTCAGTCTGGCTCTGTCACTGGTTGAGTGAGCATTCATCCGAAACATTTCGCAATTTTTGTGCTTGTTTATTGATTGCGACTGCGGAATAAGCCATCATGGGCCCAAAGAAAGTTCCTAGTGCCAGCCCTTTGGTAAAGAAGGTGAGAAACACAATAGAATTCTAGGAAGAAATTGTAGAAAAATACGAAAGTGGCATATGTTTAGCTGAGCTTGCCACCTCTCACTCTACATTAAGACTACAAATATTTTAAGGTAAGTAATGAGTGTACTGTGTGTTTATTTTACTTTTTATTGTTTTTTAATGCCTAGTTCTATTGCTAACTTAATATATGTTAGTGTAAACTTGTTATCTGGCATTTATATAATTTGTAAGTGGAAAAAATGGTGTTCTGCTTTCCAGCGATGTCCGTTTTCCGGCGATAGCCTGGAACCTAACCTGTTGTACAAGTGGGGCCCTACTGTTCCAATATTTTAAGTAATGAGTGTACTGTATATGCATTTTTATCACTCTGGGGTGCTTTAAATGTCGTACATTACGTGTAGGTGTGGTAGCCAGGTGGGCTACCATACCTACCACACCTAACTTTCAACAGTAAATACAGTGGTACCTCGAGTTACGATAGTCCCCAAAATCGCCCTTTTATGTAAGTTTATTTTTTTAAATGCTTTTGTAAGTATATTTTTGGGGGTGTAAAAGGACTAGTCTATTTTACATTATTCCTTATGGGGATAAATTCGTTTGGTAATGGCACTTGAACAGCATTCTTGAACGAAAAAATATTGTAACTCGAGGTACCACTGTACTACTCATCTCTCACCCTACATTAAGACTACAAATATTTTAAGGTAAGTAATGAGTGTACTGTGTGTGTATTTTACTTTTTATTGTTTTTTAATGTCTAGCTCTATTGCTAACTTAGTATGTGTTAGTGTAAATGCCTTTATAAGTGGAAAAAATACCGTTCTTCCTTATGGCAGTAGTCTGAAACCTAACCTGCCGTATAAGTGGGGCCATACTGTACCTTGGTTATAAAACAGAGGTCATCTTTGGAGAGTACTTTAGGATAAGAGGAGATAAAAAACATAAACATAAAAGTAGAGGAACAGCAGACTCCTAGATGTCTACTGCCTGGCTTGGGCTGGGCTACAAGTACCTCTGGGAGTTTGAACCACCAGCTGATGTAGACCTAACCAAATGTAAACTTTGTCAGAGGGCCTTTTGCACACTGCATCATTATGTGTTGGATTGAGAGAAAAAAAATTGTGAATTCAGATATAACTTTACTCATATATGTTCAAAAAAATGTCAAAGTATTTTATCCAGTGGCATATTACCAGCCATTCTGGAAAAACAGACTTTACCTGTTAACTACAGTAACTCATAAATAACTTATAGCCATATATAACTACATTGTAATATTTTGTTACTGAATTCATAAGTGTAAACTCATTTATTATTGTTTTGGATTAAAAAAAATGGGCCTCTCTAATCCTTTGACTACTCCCCACAGGATGGGTATGCATGCATAATAAAGATATCAAACTAGCTATCACTCTACCTTGGTGGCAGATAGCTGATGTAGTTAAAAAATAAATTATGAGGTATTTAATATTTGCTTCACCTTATTAACTTTTAAAAAAAGAAATTAATTAGGAAGAAAAAGTCCATTTAATTTTATTTTTTGGTCCTTTCATGTCATGCTCTTAATCACTGTATGTATATCAACAGGTTATTCTTCTGTGTGGACCACCAGGACTAGGAAAGACCACGCTGGCACACATTATTGCCCGTCATGCTGGTTATAATGTTGTTGAAATGAACGCCAGTAATGACAGATCAGTCGAAATATTTCGAACTAACTTGGAAAATGCAACATCCATGAAATCAGTGTTGGGGCCTGATCCACGCCCTAACTGTTTAGTTATAGATGAGATTGATGGTGCTCCAGCTGTAAGTTTTATGCTGTGCGTGAGGCAGTGGGTAGAATGAAAGGGAGCAAAGCAGCTGGGATAGATGGGATTAAGACATAATTTTTAAAAGCAAGTGGGGATATAGTTTTGGAGTGGTCAGTGCATTATTCAACATGTGTATGAAAGGGGAAAAGGTAAATATTGTTTGGCAGATAGCATGCATAGTTCCTTTGTATAAGGAAAAAGGGAGTAAAAGAGAGTGTAAGAATTATAAGGGAATGAGCCTGTTGAGTATACAGTGGACCCCCGAGTTTCGTAAACCCCGGAAATCGTACAATTATGTAAGTATAATATTGTAAGTGCTTGTGGAAGTGTATTTTTGGGGGTCTGAAATAGACTAACCTATGTGACATTTTTTCCTTAAGGGAGTAAATTCGTTCGGTAATGGTGTTTGAGCAGACTTCAGGAGTGAAGTTTTTACGAAACTCGGGTCCACTGTACTGGGTAATGTGTATGGAAGAGTTATTATTGAAAGAATTATGGGTAAGACAGAGAGTAAGACTGCAGAGGAACAAAGTTTTAGGAAGAGTAGGGGATGTGTAGACAGTGTTTAATTTGAAGCACATAAGTGAGCAATAATTTTCATTGCATTTATAGATTTAGTAAAGGCATATGATAGGATGGAACGGGAAGCAATGTGTCAAAATTTTCTATTCAAAATCGAGGAAGAGATATTTGTTTTGGATTAGCAACCCAAAAGTTGTGAGCTTGCAGGATTGGAGAGAGAGAAAAATAATAGAAATAAAATAGTAAGCCTCCACTTTCTTGGAGTTGAGGCATATGTTTTAAAAAAAAACATTTATATTGTTTTAAAACTATTTCTCTATCATCTTATCTCTTATCTGATTGCAGTACTACTTCATAATTTTTTGTTTATTAGATTTGCACTCTAAATATGCTCTGTTTCACAGCCATCCATCAATCTTCTGATCAATATGCTCAATGGGAAAGACACAGGCGGGAAAGGAAAAAAAGGAAAGAAGAAGGATGGCAATGCACTTCTACAGCGGCCTGTGATTTGTATTTGCAATGAACTTTATACTCCAGCTCTACGACCTCTACGCCAGATGGCTCTTGTTATTCAGTTCCCTCCAACTCCAGCTGCAAGGTAATTTTTTTAATTTTAACATGCTGGCTGTTCCCACTGAGGCAAGGGACCCAAAAAAGAAACACTTTCACCATCATTGTAGTGCGAATGATAAGAAAGAGATGATTGTAGATGTTATGAATGAAAAGAAACTGGATTTCCTGGCTCTAAGGGAAACAAAGCTGAAGGGGGTAAGAGAGTTTCAGTGGGGAGAAATAAATGGGATTAGGTCAGGGGTTTCTAATAGAGTTAGAGCTAAGGAAGGAGTAGCAATAATGTTGAAGGATAAGTTATGGCAGGAAAAGAGGGAATATAAATGTATCAATTCAAGGATTATTTGGAGTAAAATAAGGATTGTATGTGAAAAGTGAGTTATAGTAAGTGTTTAAGCACCTGGAAAAGAGAGAAGTGTAGAGGAGAGAGAGATTTTTGGGAAATGTTGAGTGAGTGTGCATCTAAATACTAAAGTGGGTTAAAATGTTGTGGAGGGAATAGTAGGTAAGTTTGGGGTGCCAGGGGTAAATGAAAATGTGGGGCCTTTAATTGAACTGTGTGTAGAAAGAGGTTTGGTAATATACAGTGAAACCTCGGTTTTCGTATGTCCTAGTTTGTATGTAAAACTAGTTATTCTCTATAAAATGTATTTTTTGTTAATATTTCCCATAAGAAATAATGTAAATTCAATTAATCCATTCCAGACACCCAAAAATATTAACAAAAAATACATTTTATAGAGAATAACTATACAGTGGTACCTCGACTTACAAGCAGTTCCCAACTCGAACAATTATGTAAGTGTATTTCTGTAAGTGTTTTTGTAAGTGTAATTTTGGGGGTCTGAAACAGATTAATCTAATTTACATTATTCCTTATGGGGACAAATTCGTTTGGTATCGGCACTCAAACAGCCTTCTGAAATTAATTAAGCTCGTAACTCGAGGTACCACTGTAGTTTTACATACAAACTAGGGCATACGAAAACCGAGGTTCCACTGTAATACATATTTTATGAAAAACAGGATAAATAAGTACAGTAGATCGTCATTTAGCACGAGATTATGTTACACGTTACGGGTATTGCACGATTGAAGAATTGCGGCACATTATTATCTAACACAACGTAAAAATGATATTACACGGTTTGCGGGAGAGAAAAAAAATTGAGCCCGCAGGTCCTTCACAAACCATCCCACTAACAGAATATTTGCCCAACCAAATTTTCAATGCTCCCCAAGCAATAAGCTTGATAATTCTATTCACTGATGCGCAAGTCCCACTCAAATAAAATCGTGTGTGTGGGGAAGTACCCTGGCCGGTTTGTGTGGGGAAGTATCCTGGCCGGTTTGTGTGGGGAAGTATCCTGGCCGGTTTGTGTGGGGAAGTATCCTGGTCGGTTTGTGTGGGGAAGTATCCTGGCCGGTTTGTGTGGGAAAGTATCCTGGCTGGTTTGTGTGGGGAAGTATCCTGGCTGGTTTGTGTGGGGAAGTATCCTGGCTGGTTTGTGTGGGGAATTATCCTGGCTGGTTTGTGTGGGGAAGTATCCTGGCTGGTTTGTGTGGGGAAGTATCCTGGCTGGTTTGTGTGGGGAAGTATCCTGGCTGGTTTGTGTGGGGAAGTACTCTGGCTGGTTAGTGTGGGGAAGTATCCTGGCTGGTTTGTGTGGGAAAGTATCCTGCCTGGTTTGTGTGGGGAGGTATCCTGGCTGGTTTGTGTGGGGAAGTATCCTGGCTGGTTTGTGTGGGGAAGTACCCTGACTGGTTTGTGTGGGGAAGTACCCTGGCTGGTTTGTGTGGGGAAGTATCCTGGCTTGTTTGTGTGGGGAAGTATCCTGGCTGGTTTGTGGGGGAAAGTACCCTGGCTGGTTTGTGTGGGGAAGTACCCTGGCTGGTGTGTGAGGTGATGGTCACTTGCCCATAAACAATGGCTTTGTTTATGGGCTGATGCTCCAACCTTCATTATCTCTGTCATATTTTTATTAATTTGGGCATCTTTATCATGCTGCTACGTTATTTATGTTATTTTTATTTTTTATTAACACATCGGCTGATTCCCACCAAGGCAGGGTGGCCCGAAAAAGAAAAACTTTCATCATCATTCACTCCATCACTGTCTTGCCAGAAGGGTGCTTTACACTACAGTTATAAAACTGCAACATTAACACCCCTCCTTCAGAGTGCCGGCACTGTACTTCCCATCTCCAGAACTCAAGTCCGGCCTGCCGGTTTCCCTGAATCCCTTCATAAATGTTACTTTGCTCACACTCCAACAGCACGTCAAGTATTAAAACCATATGCCTCCATTCACTCCTATCAAATACGCTCAAACATGCTTGCTGGAAGTCCAAGCCCTCGCACACAAAACTTCCTTTACCCCTCCCTCCAACCTTTCCTAGGCCGACCCCTACCCCGCCTTCCCTCCACTACAGATTTATACACTCTCGAAGTCACTCTGTCTCGTTCCATTCTCTCTACATGTCCAAACCACCTCAACAACCCCTCCTCAGCTCTCTGGACAATCGTTTTGGTAATCCCGCACCTCCTCCTAATTTCCAAACTCCGAATTCTCTGCATTATATTCACACCACACATTGACCTCAGACATGACATCTCCACTGCCTCCAGCCTTCTCCTCGTTGCAACATTCATCACCCATGCTTCACACCCATATAAGAGCGTTGGTATAACTATACTCTCATACATTCCCTCTTTACTTCCATGGACAAGGTTCTTTGTCTCCACAGACTCCAAGTGCTCCACTCACCCTTTTCCCCTCATCAATTCTATGATTCACCTCATCCTTCATAGACCCATCCACCGACATGTCCACTCCCAAATATCTGAATACATTCACCTCCTCCATACTCTCTCCCTCCAATCTGATATCCAATCTTTCGTCACCTATTCTTTTTGTTATCCTCATCACCTTACTCTTTCCTATATTCACTTTCAATTTTCTTCTTTACACACCCTACCAAATTCATCCACCAACCTCTGCAACTTCTCTTCAGAATCTCCCAAAAGCACAGTGTCATCAGCAAAAAGCAACTGTGACAACTCCCACTTTGTATTTGCTTCTTTATCTTTTAGCCCAACACCTCTTGCCAAGACCCTCGCATTCACTTCTCTTACAACCCCATCTATAAATATATTGAACAACCACGGTGACATCACACATCCTTGTCTAAGGCCCACTTTTACTGGGAAATAGTCCCCTTCCCTCCTACACACTCTAACCTGAGCCTCACTATCCTCATAAAACTCTTCACTGCTTTCAGTAACCTTCCTCCTATTCCATACACCTGCAACATCTGCCACATTGCTCCCCTATCTACCCTATCATACGCCTTTTCCAAATCCATAAATGCCACAAAAACATCTTTACCCTTTTCCAAATACTGTTCACCTATATGTTTCACTGTAAACACTTGGTCTACACACCCCTACCTTTCCTAAAGCCCCTTGTTCATCTGCTATCCTGCTTTCTGTTTTACTCTTAATTCTTTCAATAATAACTCTACCATACACTTTACCAGGTACACTCAACAGACTTCTTTCTTTCTTTCAACACGTCGCCGTTTCCCACGAGCGGTGGCCCAAAATGAAAACAAAGTTTCCATTTACATTTAGTAATATATACAGGAGAAGGGTTACTAGCCCTTGCTCCCAGCATTTTAGTCGCTCTACGACACGCAACTCAACAGACTTATTCCCTATAATTTTGCACTCTCTTTGTCCCCTTTGCCTTTATACAAAGGAACAATACACGCTCTCTGCCAATCCCTAGGTACCTTACCCTCTTCCATACATTTATTAAATAATAGCACCAACTACTCCAAAATTATATCCCCACCTGCTTTTAACATTTCTATCTTTATCCCATCAATCCCAGCTGCCTTACCCCCTTTCATTCTACCCACTGCCTCACGAACTTCCCCTACACCCACAACTGGCTCTTCCACACTCCTACAAGATGTTATTCCTCCTTGCCCTACACACGAAATCACAGCTTCCCTGTCTTCATCAACATTTAACAAATCCTCAAAATATTCTCTCCATCTTCCCGATACCTCTAACTCTCCATTTAATAACTCTCCTCTCCTATTTTTAACTGTCAAATCCATTTGTTCTCTAGGCTTCCTCAACTTATTAATCTCATTCTTATTAATCATTATTCTGGAATAAATATGATAGGTAGATAACTCATTGATAGTAATAATAAGTATTATTATTACAATATTCTAGTGCGGTGAGCTCACACCTCCACACGCCATGGTGGTCCGTGAGTAACTGAGCTGAGAGAGACTGCTAGCCCGTCTCCCTCGCCCGTCTCCCTCATAGCACTGCCAACCATTCAATACTCTACGAATATAATATCAGTTTTTATTAATTTGTGCATCTTTATCATGCTTCTGCGATATTTATGTTATACCTAATATTATTCTGGAATAAATATGATAGGTAGATAACCTTTATTGATAGTAATAGTATTATTTTACAATACTTTATAGTGCCGTGAGCTAACATATCCTCACGCCATGATGGTCCATGAGCAACTGAGACACTGCTCCACTTCTCGCTCTCAGCCCCGCCCACCCTTCAATACCTATATGTCAGTTTTTATTAATTTATGCATCTTTATCATGCTTCTACATTATTTATGTTATACCTAATATTATCCTGGAATAAATATGATAGGTAGATATTATATATTGATAGTAATAGTATAATTATACAATAACAAATCCAGAAGCAGTGCTTTGAAACTGGGTCTAGACCAGCTGATGATGCCTTACCGTCAGCTGTATAATGTACTGCAGGGTAAAAGAGCCCAGAGATCTATTACAGCATTTATGCACACTCCAATACAACCATCGACTTTAGTACCAGAACCTCTACCATCCACTTCTGCCGACAACCAACAACCATCCACCTCATCCCAGTAGGGCCACACCATCCATATCCACTCTCTTCACAACCATCCACAAACATCATTACCCACAATTTAAGGTAAGAAATACTATTTCTCTTGCATTTGTAGTCTTAAGCAGTTATATATCGCGACAATGAACTACAATTACATATTCACCTTCAATTTTTGCAAGATCTGTTGGTCTAAAAAAACTTGTTTGGTTTTTTGGACTCCCAGGAACGTAACCCTATTTTTCCCATAAGTTCTTTTAATTATATAACACAAAATTATCTTAACACGACGTTTTCAGGAACGTAACTACCGTGCTAAATGATGATCTACTGTATACAAGATATGATATAGCACGTAATGAAAGTAGCTTGTTAGATTATGTATTGATTGATGGGTAGGCTTCAGGATGTACATGTTTATAGAAGGGCAACAGATACGTATTTCGGATCATTACACTGGTCTGCATTTGGAATGTTTTTAATTTTTATTTTTATTCATGGTTGCAATCTTACATATTCTTGGACTGCTGATTGTAAATCTCTAAACCATTTTGCTCTATCATGTAAGGATTTTGAATAAAATACAAATTAAGGATAATAAAAAATGTGAATTTTTAATAAATTGTTACTTTATTAAAATTAGGCAAGTAATCATGGAAAAGCACATTGTGTTAGTTTTAAGAACATATGAATTCCAAATCAACATGAATCATATCGAATGATTTTTTTTTTTTTAAATATGCTCCTATGCTCCTAATGGTTAGCCTACATATTGAATCAAAGTAAGGAGAACCGCTTTGATTTACGCTTGTGCTGTGCATCGAGACCATTACGTTTCAATGACCAGCAGTAATCCGCCATCATGCTGACATTCCATTTGCCCTGGTATTGAATTTCCATGGTGCAAATATCCTGATGGAACCACTCTCCTTGTTCCTCACTGTAGTCCCCAAAATTGTTGGGAAAATAGTCAAGATGTGTGTGCAAAAAGTGCATCTTCACACTCATTCTAGACCCAAGTTGTTGGACATTTGAAATCCGGTCTTGGATCATTTTTTTCATATTTGGGGGAGTTCCTGTTTCCCAGGAAGTTGTGGACAATCTGCTTGAATGAAAACCAGGGATTCACCTCGACACCTGTAATGCTTCATCAAAATGCTTGTCCTTCATCACTTCCTGAATCTGAGGGCCAACAAAGATTCCTACCTTTAGCTTGCCTTCACTTATACGAGGAAACTTTGACTCCAGGTACAGTGGTACCCCGAGTTTCGAACACTCCCAACTCGCCCTATTATGTAAGTTTATTATTGTAAGTGCTTTTATAAGTGTATTTTTGGGGGTCTTAAATGGACTAATCTAATATACATTATTCCTTATGGGAATAAATTTGTTTGGTAACAGCACTTGAACAGCATTCTGGAATGAAGAATGTTCGAAACTCGGGGTTCCACTGTACTTCAAAGCAGTTCCATTCTTGTTCAAGGCCTTCACAAAATTTTTCATAAGCCCTAATTTGATGTGGAGTAGTGGCAGCAGAATTTTTTTGGGGTCAACTAGTGGCACAGTTTTCACGTTGTGATTTCTGGGTAAGAAGCTGGTTCTTGATGGCCAGTCTTTTTGGTCATAGTGCTGACTGTCTGTCCTACTATCCCAAAGACACAGAAAACAGGGATACTTGATGTATCTGCCTTGAAAACCTAGTAGGAGAGCAATAACTTTTAAATCACCACAAATGAGAAAATTGTGATTCTGGTACAGTGGTCCCTCGACTATCGGTCATAATCCATTCCAGAAGCTAGACCTTAACACGAAGTACTCGAAACTTGAAACCTTATTTCCATAAATACAATTAATCCGTTCCACCCAAAAATATTCACAAAAAATTCATTTTTTTAAAGAATAAATACAGTGGACCCTCGCTATTCAAACACTCCAAAACTCACCCTCATTCCAGAATGCTGTTCAAGTGCTGTTACCAAACAAATTTATTCCCATAAGGAATGATGTAAATTAGACTAGTCCATTTCAGACCCCCAAAAATACACTTATAAAAGCACTTACAATAATAAACTTACACATAAAAGGGTGAGTTTTGGAGTGTTCGAATAGCGAGGGTCCACTGTACAATTATAAACTAATAAATTTATAATTAAACATTTAAAATAACATTTACTTACCTTTATTGAAGAGAGTTGCTGGCATCTGGAAGATAGGGAGGAGGACAGGGGGAGGGGTTAGTGCTTGGAAGGGAATCCCCCTCCATAAGGACTTCAGGTATCAAAGTGCTATCTGGGGTTACTTCCCTTCTTTTTCTTTTAATGCCACTAGGACCAGCTTGAGAGTCACTGGACCCCTGCCTCGAGAAATAACTCTCAAGAGTGCTCTGTTTCTGGCGCCTCTTTAACATTTTCCTGAAGTGCAACATGGCTCTGTCACTGAACTGGTTGCAGAGATGGCTTATTTCACCTTGCTCAGGGTGAAATTGTTCAACAAAACTTTGCACATCGTTCCACTTGGAACAAATTTCCTTAATCCGTGAAGAAGGCACCTCACCCTGTCCATCCTCCTCCTGTGAATCAATTTCCCTAAATGTCGTCTGATGCTGTTCCTGATGAAGCTCTTTCAGTTCTTCAGTGGTTAGGTCTACCCTGTGGTCCTCCACCAACTCTTCCACATCCTCACCACTCACCTCCAACCCCAGGGACTTGCCCAATTCCACAATAGAGTCCACAACAGGCACAGGGTCGTCAGCCTCAAATCCTTCAAAATCCCTCTTTTTCAACACAATCCGGCCACAGTGGTCTCTAAGCAGAGTTCAAAGTCCTGGAAGTCACTCCCTCCCAAGCTTTACCTATAAGGCCTATGCAATGGACGATATTGAAGTGATCTTTCCAGAACTCTCTTAGGGTCAACTCAGTGTCCGAGGTCACATCAAAGCACTTCTGAAACACTGCTTTGGTGTACAGTTTCTTGAAGTTTGCAATGACCTGCTGGTCCATGGGCTGGATGAGAGGATTGGTGTTAGGAGGCAAGAACTTCACTCTGATGAAATTGAAGTTGTCAGACAAACACTCTTCCAAGTTGTGAGGATGAGCAGGAGCATTGTCCAGTACCAGGAGGCACTTGAGTGGCAATTTCTTTTCCCGGAGGTATTTCTTCACACTAGAGCCAAACACTCCAGTCAACCATTCCATGAAAAAGTCCTTAGTGTCCCATGCATTAGTGTTAGCCTTCCAATGCACACACAAATTATTCCTGTTAACATTGTGTTTCTTGAAGGCTCTGGGATTTTCTGCGTGATACACCAGTAAAGGCTTCACTTTAAAATCACCACTGGCATTGGCACACATCATAAGAGTTAGCCTGTCTTTCATAGGCTTGTGTCCTGACAGTGCCTTTTCCTCCTGAGTAATGAAGGTCCTGTTGGGCATTTTCTTCCAAATCAGGCCTGTTTCATCACAATTAAACACTTGTTGGGGAGGAATTCTTCAGCCTCTACGAACCCCTTAAATTCACTCACAAACTTTTCAGCTGCACATTTGTCTGAGCTGGCTGCCTCCACATGTCTCACAACACTGTGTATGCCACTACGTTTCTTAAACCTCTCAAACCAGCCTCTGCTGACTTTAAAATCACTCTCCTCACCACTGGTTCCAGACATTGTCTTGACAAGATCTGCGTGCAACTTCCTTGCCTTTTCACAAATTATCGCCGTGGAAATACTATCACCTGCTATATGTTTATTGTTTATCCACACCATCAACAACTTCTCAACCTCATCCACTGTTTTCGATCTATTTTTCGTTAACATATCAACCCCTTTTGCAACATTAGCTTCCTTGATCTCATTTCTCTTTGCCAGGATAGTGGTGATAGTAGATGCATTTTTCTTGTACATCCTGGCAAGCTCACTCAGACGTACGCCACTCTCATATTTTTCTACAATTTCTTTCTTCAGGTCGATTGAGTTCCTCACTCTCGTTACCACAGGGGTGCCACTAGGAAGCTTCTTTGAACCCATGGTGACTTATTTCACAGTGACAATCACTGAACCAGCAATAAACACAACAAAAGTATTGTGAATGTTGGAAAGAGCGCGCTGGGTAATGTTCTCTCAAGTGTAAACAACGCTTAGCTGGCGTCCTGTCTGCCTCTCCGCGCTTGCGTGGGGCAGGCGGACAGGTCTGTTACTGTTCATTACATGAGTAAATGTTCGCTACACGAGAAAAATATTTTGCGAAAAAAGCTTTCGTTACACGATTTTTTCATTATATGGAGCTTTCGTTAGTCGGGGTTCCACTGTAAATACTTTGTATATACGTATTCCTAGACAATAGTAAATGACCAAGACAGGTGTAAATGTCCACCTGTCAGTGTGTTTGTGGCAATTTGAGTACAATTCCAGTACCTAATATATTAGTATTAGAACAAAGAACTACTATAAAGTGTAATTATCAGAACATAAAAATTACATAAAATAATATAAAAACAAGAAAAAAAGGTATATCAGCAACACTTCTGCAAGCGGCAGGACTCGGATGTTGCCGTCAGGTGAGCATCCAGTGCCAACTTCTCGGCCTCATATCTCGGTAAGTACTGACCCTAAAATTTTTTTTATCCTATAACACTTAGAAAAATGTTCTCTTTATTTCTATAATTTTTTTTTTTTTTTTCAAAATATTCGGGGCACTGGGGTAGTGAACGTATATATACGTTTGGACCATTTACGGGTTAAACCAAAAACATGGTCGGAGTTTTTTTTTTTTTTTTTTATTTTGCACTGCATGGTGCAGGATTTTTTTATACTGCGCACACTGATAACTCAGACCCATTCTCTCATATGTAGGCCTCCCAGCTTTCTCCCGCAAGACTGGAAGCCGCTAGAATTTTGGCGTAATATTACGGCACCAACACTGGCTTGCAAGCCATAATATGGCACCAACAGTGAAAGGGTTAAGGGTTAAAATTACGGCTTTGAAGCCAGTGTCAGTTTACCTGGAGAGAGTTCCTGGGGTCAACGCCCCCGGGCTCGGTTTGTGACCAGGCCTCATGGTGGATCAGGGCCTGATCAACCAGGCTGTTACTGCTGGCCACACACAGTCCAACGTACGAACCGAGTATGAGTAGTATAAAAAAAATCCTGCAGCAAACAGTACGTAATGAGAAAAAACTGCAACAGTGTTTTTGGTTTAAAACTGCGACTTTGTGGTGTATTTTCGTATGGTATTTATGGTTGTATTCTCGTTTTCTTGGTTTCATTTGATAGAATGGAAGATATATTACAGAAATAGAGATGATTTTGAATGGTTTACCAACTAAAAGTACTGTAGCTTGAAATTGAGCTCAAAGTAGCAGAAATATCAGATTTTTGACGATCTTCAAGAGTAAACAAAACATGTCACACGTCCAATACAAGTCAATTGGTGGGTCTAATATGCATTCACAAATGCGCTGATATTATTTATACTATTATTACAATTATGCAATACTCTGGATAACAGTTAATCATCTATTTTTTGTGTGAATAAAAATTCAAAATGAGAAGCAAACATAATATAAGAGGGTCCTTGAGACCTGACTAATGAACACAGAAAATTTTATTTTAGTGCCAGGAATGTTTGCATTGTTTTTTCTGGCCCCTATTTTGAAATTGGCCTTTTCTGAATTTTGTGTGAAATTGGCAAATTAGTACTTTCTGATCACTTTTTTGTGTATTTGAAATAGATAAATGGGCAGTTTCTTGTACTCAATCAATAGAATAGAAGGGGTTCTAGCAAAATAGCTATGAGTTTGGTCGAGTGGAACAAAGAAAGTGGCCCAAAATAGGGCTCAAAGTGGGCAAAATCACCAATGCATAAATCCCTCCAAGACCGCTAACTTCGTGAGAGCGTAAGTCTGTAAGTTTTCCATCAAATTTCAAAATTTTGGTTTCATTACCTTTGGAAAAAAAAAATCTATCATTTCATAAGAAAAAATATTTTTTTTCTTTAAATTCTTCGACACTATGAGCAAGTTTGCGAGAAGGGGTCTCAACACTCAAAGAGTTAAAAACAGAGTAGGTTAGTTAGTAGATGGGGAGCTGGAGGTATTGGGAAGATGGCTGGAATATTTTGATGAACTTTTAAATGTTGATGAAGAAAGAGAGGCAGTAATTTTATGCACTGGCCAGGGAGGTATAACATCTTTTAGGAGTGAAGAAGAGCAGGATGTGAGTGTGGGGAAGGTACGTGAGGCATTACGTAGAATGAAAGGGGGTAAAGCAACTGGAACTGACAGGATCATGATGGAAAAGTTAAAAGCATGGGGGCATATGGTGTTGGAATGGTTGGTATTTTTGTTTCATAAATGTATGAAAGAGGGGAAGGTACCTAGGGATTGGCAGAGAGTGTGTATATTTCCTTTATATAAAGGGAAGGGGAACAAAAGAGATGGCAAAAATTATAGGGGAATAAGTTTACTGAATATACCAGGTAAAGTGTATGGTAGGATTATTATTGAAAGAATTAGAGGTAAGACAAAGAGCAGGATTGCAGTTGAACAAGGAGGTTTTAGAATGGGTAGGGGATGTGTAGATCAGGTGTTTGCAATGAAGCATATATGTTAACAATATTTAGATGAAGGTAGGGAAGTTTTCATTGCATTTATGGATTTAGAAAAGGCATTTGATAGGGTGGATAGGGGAGCAATGTGGCAGATGTTGCAAGTGTAATAGATAGTAAGTTACTAAATGCTGTAAAGAGTTTTTATGAGGATAGTGAGGTTCAGGTTAGGGTGTGTAGGAGAGAAGGAGATTACTTCCCACTAAAAGTAGGTCTTAGACAAGGATGTGTAATGTCACCATGGTTGTTTAACATATTTATAGATGGGGTTGTAAAAGATTTAAATGCTAGGGTGTTGGGGAGAGGGGTGGGATTAAATAATGAGAGTTGATGCAGTTACTTTTTGCTGATGATACTGTGCTTTTGGGAAATTGTAAAGAAAAGTTGCAAAGGTTAGTGGATGAGTTTGGGAGGGTGTGTAAAGGTAGAAAGTTGAAGTTGAACAGATAAGAGTAAGGTGATGAGGATATCAAATGATTTAGATAAAGAAAAATTGGATATCAAATTGGAGGGAAGGAGTATGGAAGAAGTTTATTATTATTATTTTTTGTCACCCAAAAAGAAAAACGAAAGTTTCTCTTTTTAAATTTAGTAATGTATACAGGAGAAGGGATTACTAGACCCTTGCTCCCGGCATTTTAGTCACCTCTTACGACACGCATGGCTTATGGAGGAAGACTTCTGTTCCAATTCCCCATGGAAGAAGTTTGTGTGTTCATATATTTGGGAGTCGACTTGTCAGCAGATGGATTTATGAAGGATGAGGTTAACCATAGAATTGATGAAGGAAAAAAGGTGAGTGGTGCGTTGAGGTATCTGTGGAGACAAAAAACGTCATCCATGGAGGCGAAGACAGGAATGTACGAGTGTAGAGTGGTACCAACACTCTTATATGGGTGTGAAGCATCGGTTGTAAATGCTGCAGCAAGGAGAGGCTGGAGGCAGTGGAGATATCGTGTCTAAGGGCAATGTATGAATATTGTGAAGAGAATTCGTACTGTGAAAATTAGGAGGAGGTGTGGAGTTCCTAAAATATTAGTCAGAGGGCTGAAGAGGGGTTGTTGAGGTGGTTTGGTCATTTAGAGAGGATGGAACAAAGTAGAATGACTTGGAGAGCATATAAATCTGTAGGGAAAGGAAGGCGGGGTTGGGGTTGTCTTAGGAAAGGTTGGAGGGAGGGGTAAAGGATGTTTTGTGGGCAAGAGTCTTGGACTTCCAGGAAGCGTGCGTAAGCGTGTTAGATAGGAGTAAATGGAGAAGAATGGTTTTTGGGACATGACGAGCTGTTCGAGGGTGAGCAGGGTGATATGTATTTTGTGAAGGGATTCAGGGAAACTGGTTAGCTTGACTTTAATCCTTAAGGTGGGAAGTACAATGCCTGCATTTTAACCCTTTGACTGTCAGAGGCCCCATTCTGAAACTGTCATTCTATGTTGTAAAATTTTGGGAAAAAAAAAAATTATTTTTTCTTATGAAATGATAGAGAATCTTTTCCCGATGGTAATGACACCAAAAGTACGAAATTTGGTGGAAAACTTACGGAATTACGCTCTTGCGAAGTTAGCGATGTTGGCGATATATACGCATCGGCGATTTCGCAAATTTCATTGTTACAGGCAACCAAACTCATAGCTATTTCTTTAGAACTCCATTTGTTCTATCGATTGAGTACAAGAAACCACCAATTTACCGATTTTAACTATCCAATAAAGTGGTCATAAATTATCAATTTTGCCAATTTCATGCAAAATAAAAAAGATGTCAATTTCAAAATAGGGTCCAGAATAAACAATGCAGACATTCCTGGCACTAAAATAAGATTTTCTCTGTTCATTAGTCACGTCTTTAGGCCCCTCTTATATTACTCTTGCTTTCTATTTTGATTTTTTATTCACACAAAAAAATAGAAGATTTACTGTTATGCATTATTGTAAAAATGGTATAAATAATATCAGTGCACTTGTGTAAGAATATTAGACTCACCAGTTGATGTGTATTGGATGCATGGCGTGATTTGTGTACTCTTGAACATTGGCAAAAATCTAACATTTCCACTACTTTGAGCTCAATTTCAAGGTCATTTTCATCATGAAACTAATCAAAATCATATCTGTTTCTGTAATATTTTTCCATTCTATCAAATGAGACCACGAAAAAGAGAATACAACCATAAATACTATACGAAAATACACCTCAAAGTCGCCGTTTTAATCCAAAAACACGGTCAGAGTTTTTTTTTTTTCTCATTATGCACTGTGTGCTGCAGGATTTTTTTTAATACAGTGCATACTGACCACACAGACCCATTCTCTCATATGTGGGCCTACCAGCTTTCTCCTGCTTGATTTTAAGCCGCTAGAATTTTTGAGTATATATACAGTGGTACCTGAGTTACAATGGTCCCCAAACTCGCCCTTTTATGTAAGTTTATTTTTTTAAATGCTTTTGTAAGTATATTTTTGGGGGTGTAAAAGGACTAGTCTATTTTACATTATTCCTTATGGGGATAAATTCGTTTGGTAATGGCACTTGAACAGCATTCTCGAACGAAAAAATATCGTAACTCGAGGTACCACTCTACGTCCGAAACACTGGCTCGTAAGACGTATATATATGACCGAAACAGTCAAAGGGTTAAAAGATGGGTTTGGAATATAGGCTGTTTGGAGGGACAACTAAACTGTCATATCTGAGCACCTCTGCAAAGACAGTGATGATGTATGAATGATGGTGAAAGTGTTGAATGATGATGAAAGTTTTTTCTTTGTTTTTGGGTCACCCTGCCTCGGTGGGAAACAGCCGACATGTTAAAAAAAAATAGTCCTATTACTAAATTTAAAATGAGAAACTTCCATCTTTCTTTTTTAGGTCACCTTGCCTCGGTGGGATTCGGCCAGTTTGTTAAAAAAAATAAAAATGGTCCTACAGGATAATGTAGTGTTTAGGTATGTGTACTGGATGTGAGTATTGTATTGACTAATTTGAGCTTGCAAGGAGGGAATGGAGTTGAGCTTTAACCCTTTGACTGTTTTGGTCCAAGATATACGTCTTTCAAGTCAATGTGTTTGACGTATTAAAATGCATAAATTCTAGCGGCTTCAAATCAAGCAGGAGAAAGCTGGTAGGCCCACATGTGAGAGAATGGGTCTCCATGGTCAGTGTGTGCAGTATAAAAAATATCGGGGAGCCAGTGGTGCATTGTGGGAGCGCCATTTCAGTAGTCCTTGTTCAGCATGCCTTGCAGTAAGAAATATCCAACTCCCAGCAAATCTGGGACTTATCTCTTCCCAAGTGATAGCTCTAACACAGATAGAAGTGTCAGTGAAGATGAATTTCATGGTTTTGAGGAGTTTGTGACTGAAAGCAGTGCACAGGATACCAGAAGGAAGAAAGAAATAGATAGAAAGAAAGTAGGTAAGTACGTACATAAGTAGGTAGGTAAGTAGGAAGGATAGTGAGGAGAAGGCAAGGGACTCCATGGGTGCTGACAGGCAGTGAGGGTGGTGAGTGATGGTATAATATGTCATTTTGACAGCAGCTGTCGAAAAAAGTCGTCGAAAACCGAATTCGACGAAAACCAGGCAAATGAAAACCGAGAATCCACTGTATATTTTAATGCAAGCACTTTTTTCACAAATACTCTCCTATTTCTGCAATCTCTTATACATCATTTCAATCACTGTATCATTAGTTTCTTTCATGCACATTACCTAGTGTAGCTAAACTGATTTATCATCCAGTTCTTAACATCTTTCCTTGTCTTCTTGTATAAGAAAACTATGTATGCTTTTGGAAACTTTATTACTTTTTCAGTCTAGTTTGTTTAATTTACAGTGCAAATATTTTTAGTTGTAACCAAAGCAGAGCTGCCAGTTATGTATTATTTGTTCCAGATTTGCTTGACTAGGTGAGGTATGGGTGGTGGCGTAGCTTCCTTAGTTTTCCAGTCTATACTGTATTTTTCTGCATATAAGTTGTTTCTTTCCCACAAAAAGTCTTGAAAATCACATTGCACCTTAAATGCTCAAGGTCAGGGTCAAGGGAAGGCTTTGGGTTATGCTTTAGCAGTTGCTTACTAATGTCATGTTACATCTGCTTGGAAACATCGTTTATATGCTTGTGCACCTTACATTCTGAAAAATATGGTACAGTGGACCCCCGGAAATCGAACGCCTCCCAACTCGACCTATTATGTAAGTTTATTATTGTAAGTGCTTTTGTAAGTGTATTTTTGGGGGTCTGAAATAGACTAATCTAATTTACATTATTCCTTATGGGAATCAATTCGTTGGGTAACAGCACTTGAACAGCATTCAGGAACGAAGAATGTTCGATTTCTGTGGGTCCACTATATATATCAGTGACTGTCTTCATTAAAGATGCTGTATATCAACTTGATTTTCATACCAAGTCTCAAGTTACTTAAAAAAAGGTCATAATTCATGATAGTTACTTAATGTTGTCTTTATTACAGGCTAGCACACAGACTTCTTGAGATCAGTAAGAAGCAGCAATTAAAAGCTGACCTGACAGTCCTCATGGCACTCTGCGATAAAACAGAGAATGATATCCGATCGTGTCTATCTGTTCTCCAGTTTGTCAGGTAATGTGTTTTGCAAGGTTGTTGATTTAAAGATCTTTCTGATGCATTTTTTAAAATATACTTTTGCCAGGTTTAATACAGTACAGTAGTTTACTTGATACAAATTATATAATAGATTTATTGCCTGTGGAACTGCTATCATGATGTTTTTGTTACTGTTTGGTCTGCCGTTTCTATCCTTGCCATCTGGATCTTTACCTTGTAGGGTCAGTTTTTATTTACTGTACCAAACCCCTAGAATATTTTGTATGTTGTAATCATGTCATCTCTTGCTCTGTGTTCCTCCAGGGTAAGAGAACTAGCTCATACAGAATTTCCTAGTAGTTAAATAACAAAAAAGGCACAATACCGTGACTGGAACAAAACACACACAACCCGCACATATAAAAAGAGAGGAGCTTACGACGACGTTTCGGTCCGACTTGGACCATTTACAAAGTCACACTAACACACAGAACAAGGGGAAGCGGTATATAGGCAGGCAGACAGGGGAGGGCACAAGAGAGTGGGGTAATAATGGAGGTAGTAGTAGAAGTGGTAGTAGAAGTAGTAGTGGAGTCAGTCATAGTCTAGGAAAGGAGCACTGCAATGAAGCTGGCAGCCCGCGTGGGTAGGACAAGAACACAGAGAGGAAAAGGCGAATAAAATAAAGAAGGACAAAATTAAGGCAAAAGAAAAGAAAAGAAAACCCATAGGAGAAAAAGGAGAAGGGGAAGAGATGAAAGGGGAAGGAATCAGGTTAAGTCATGGGTGTTCTGAAGTTTGGAGCATTTAACAATGTAATGGGAGAGGAAAGCATCAACAGAGACAAAGCCATGGCTAAGATTCATACAGGGAAAGTTGTGTATAAGGGAGGATTCAACCAGGCGGCGACTATGAAAGTTAGACGTAGGGTAGACAGTTTTAGCAGAAGACCAATCAATAGGATGACTGTGATCTCTGACATGACAGAAAAGAGCATTATTAGTGTCGGCAAGCCTAACACTATTTTTGTGCTCCCTGAGTCTGTCAGAAAGAGATCGGCCAGTTTCTCCGAAGTACTGAAGAGGACAGGAGGAGCAAGAAATAGAGTAGACACCAGGAGAATCTGTAGTGGGAGGGGAGGTATGAACAAGATTAGTGCGAAGAGTGTTAGTCTGGCGAAAGGTAAGTTTGATGCCTTAATTTTGTCCTTCTTTATTTTATTCGCCTTTTCCTCTCTGTGTTCTTGTCCTACCCACGCGGGCCGCCAGCTTCATTGCAGTGCTCCTTTCCTAGACTATGACTGACTCCACTACTACTTCTACTACTACCTCCATTATTACCCCACTCTCTTGTGCCCTCCCCTGTCTGCCTGCCTATAAACCCCTCCCCTTGTTCTGTGTGTTAGTGTGACTTTGTAAATGGTCCAAATCGGACCGAAACGTCGTCGTAAGCTCATCTCTTTTTATATGTGCGGGTTGTGTGTGTGTTGTTTCCTAGTAGCATAAATCTTGCAATCTGGTACCAGTTTACTTTTAATGAGTACCTTATTTTTTAGTAAGGTTTTTATTTTCAAGTGGAGTTGCAATAACTCAATAAATTGAAATGTGTTTTCATAAATAAAATGTTGGTAACCACTCCACTGATGTATGCTGGCCAAGTTCCACCAAGTCTGGTGGAACTTGGTCAGCATTATGTGCACTGAGCAACTTCTGTTTACAATAGAATCTGGTTGCAAGTATTTCAAATGAAGGAACTTTAAGGAACAAAATATTTCTGTCTGGTGACATTGTTAAAATGAGACCCTATGTGCAATTGCATTTTGTGGACCATGACTGTATTCAAGAAATGGGGTGAGGCACTGGTATAGTATCTTAAGTTTTCTCAGCTGAGATAGTTGGCATTGTTAGAAATATATATCATTCTTATTATATTATAAACCTAATGGAATTGTTTTATTTCAGAAGCACAAAAAAAGACCTTAGACTGAATGATATTGATAGTGCTGCTGTTGGACAGAAGGACTACCAGCGCTCTCTGTTTAATGTTTGGCGGGATATATTTTCTATACCCAGACCCAAAAAGTAAGTTTATTGTCTTTCGGCTATAGTGCATTTTTAACCCTTTGAGTGTCAGACCCCTGCTCGCAAACTTGCTTATAGTGTCGAAGAATTAAAAAAAAAAATTCTTATGAATTAATAATCTTTTTCTAAAGGTAACGAAACCAAAAGTTTGAAATTTTATGGAAAACTTACAGAATTACGCTCTCACTAAGTTAGTGGTCTTGGCGATATTTACGCATCAGCGATTTTGCCCACTTTGAGCCCTATTTTGGGCCAATTCCTTTGTTCCAATCAACCAAACTCATAGCTATTTCACTAGAACTCTTTTTATTCTATCGATTGAGCACAAGAAACCACCTAGTTACCAAACCGTAGTTCTACGTCATGAGCTCAGCTCACTCAGATAAGCTTTGAGCGGCAAATTTGGGCCTAGATATGAGAGAATACATCTATGTGGTAAGTGTGCACCACATAAAACAAATCCTGCAGCACACAGTGCATAATGAGAGAAAAAAATGAAACCGCAATTTTTGATTAAAACAGCGAATTTGCAGTATTTTTTCGTATACGTACTTTGTATAGTTGTATTTGCGATTTCTTGGTCTCATTTGATAGAATGGAAGATATATTACAGATATAGAGATGATTTTGATTGGTTTTAGTACTGCAAATGGCTTGAAACTGAGCTCAAAATAGAGGAAATGTTAAATTTTTGCTTATGTTCAAGAGTAAACAAATGACCTCACACGTCTAATACGTGCCAGCTGGTGGGTCTAATATACGTTTACAAATGTGGTGATATTATTTGTACAATTATTACAATATTGCATAACAGTAAATCTTCCATTTTTTGGTTTGAATAAAAATTCATTATGTGAATAAAAAATAAAAATGGAATTCATTTGTAAAGACTGAAAACGTAACTAACGAACAGAGGAAATGTTAGTTTAGTGCCAGGAATGCCTGCATTGTTTATTATGCACCCTATTTTGAAATTGGAATATTTTGAACTTTGAGTTAACCCTTTGACTGTCGCAACCCTCAATCCTGAGTGCTCTCCTGTTGTCGCAAAATTTAAAAAAAATAAATAAATTATTTTTTCTTATGAAATGATAGAGAATCGTTTCCCGATGGTAAAGACACCAAAATTTTGAAATTTGATTGAAAACTCACGGAATTACGCTCTCGCGAAGTTAGTGATCTCAGCAATATATACGCATCGGCAATTTCGCCGACTTTGAGCCCTATTTTCGGTAAATTCCATTGTTCCAGTTGACCAAACTCATAGATATTTCTTTAGAACTACATTTGTTCTATTGATTGAGTACAAAAAACTACCAATTTATCGATTTCAACTACCCAATAAAGTGATCAGAAATTGGCAATTTGGCCAATTTCATGCAAAATAAAAAAGTTGTCAATTTCAAAATAGGGTCCAGAATAAACAATGCAGACATTCCTGGCACTAAAATAAGATGTTATCTGTTCATTAGTCACGTCTTTAGGCCCCTCTTATATTACTTTTGCTTTCTATTTTGATTTTTTATTCACATAAAAAATAGAAGATTTACCGTAATGCAGACTATTGCATTATTGTAAAAATGGTATAAATAATATCAATGCACTTGTGAAAGAATATTAGACTCACCAATTGATGTGTATTGAACGCGTGGCGTGATTTGTTTACTTTTGAACATTTGCAAAAATCGAACATTTCCCCTACTTTGAGCTCAATTTCAAGGTCGTTTTCATCATAAAACTAATCAAAATCATCTATATTTCTGTAGTATGTTGTCCATTCTATCAAATGAGACCATAAAAAAGAGAATACAACCATAAATACTATACGAAAATACACCTCAAAGTTGGCGTTTTAATCCAAAAAAATGGTCGGAGTTTTTTTTCTCTCATTATGTACTGCGTGCTGCAGGATTTTTTTTATACTGCGCACACTGACCACACAGACCCATTCTCTCATATGTGGGCCTACAAGCTTTCTCCCGTTTGATTTGAAGCCGCTAGAATTTAGGCGTATTGATACGTCCGAAACAGTGGCTCGTAAGACGTATATATACGACCGAAACAGTCAAAGGGTTAAATTGGCTAAATTACCAATTTCCAATCACTTTATTTTGTAGTTGAAACAGTTGACTGGGCGATTTCTTGTGCTCAATCGATAGAATAGAAGTAATACTAGTGAAATAGCTAAGAATTTGGTCGACTGGAATAATGTAATTGGCCTAAAATGGGAGTCAAAGTCGGCAAAATCGCCGATGCGTAAATATCGCTGACACATCAAAATTCGCGATAGCATAATTTCGTCAATTTTCAATCAAATTTCGTACTTTTTGTTTTATTACCTTCAGAAAAAGATTCTCTACCATTTCATAAGAAAAAATAAGATTTTTTTTTTTTTAAATTCTTGGACACTGGCACACCCCTTCCAAAAATGGCCTTGGACCCTGAAAGGGTTAACAACACAAAAAAGTGATCAGGAATTAATAATTTGGCCAGTTTCACAAAAAATTCAAGAAAGGCCAATTTCAAAATAGGGGTCAGAATAAACAATGCAAACATTGCTGGCACTAAAATAACATTTTCTCTGTTCATTAGTCATGTCTCCAGGCCCCTCTTATATTATGCTTGCTTTTCATTTTGAATTTTTATTCACACAAAAAAAGAGATGATTTACTGTTATTCAGACTACTGCATAATTGTATAACTAATATCAGCACATTTGTGAATCCATATTAGACCCACCAGTTGATGTGTATTGGATGCATGACGTGTTTTGTTTACTCTTGAACATCGTCAAAAATCTAACATTTCCACTAATTTAAGCTCAATTTCAAGCTACTTTTAGTCAGTAAACCATTCAAAATCACCTCTATTTCTGTAATATATCTTCCATTCTATCAAATGAGACCAAGAAAATGAGAATACAACCATAAATACCATACAAAAATACACCGCAAATTTGCTGTTTTAAACCAAAAATGGTCGCAGTTTTTTTTCTCATACACTGCGTACACTGACCACGCAGACCCATTCTCTCATATGTAGGCCTACCAGCTTTCTCCCGCAAGGTTTGAAGCCGCTAGAATTTTGGCATTGTATTACGGGACCGACACTGGCTTCAAAGCCGTAATTTCATGGGACCGACACCGAAGGGCTTAATAACATAGAATGGATTATCTGTAGACATTATAAGTGAATACGAAAAAATCTAATTGCATAATATCTTAAATGGGTAGGTTAAGATCTCTCTGAATGTTTAATGTGTTGATTTTTTTTCTTCTTTTTTTGCAACACGTCGGCCATCTCCCACTGAGGCAGGGTGACCCAAAAAGATAAGAAACACTTTCACCATCATTCACACATAATCACTGTGTTTGCAGAGGTGCTCAAATACAACAGTTTAGATGTCACTCTAAACAGTCAATATCCCAAACCCCTCCTTTAAAGTGCAGGCATTATACTTCCCACCTCCAGGACTTAAGTCTGGCTAACCGGTTTCCCTGAATCCCCTCACAAAATATTACCCTGCTCACACTCCAACAGCTCATCAGGTCCCAAAAACCATTTGTCTCCATTCACTCCTATCTAACATGCTTACAAATGCCTGCTGCATGTCCAAGCTTCTTTCACATAAAACCTCTTTTACCTCCTCCCTCCATCCTTTCCTAGGATGACCCCTATGCCTCCTCCCCTCCACTACAGATTTATACACCCTCCAAGTCATCTTGTTTTGCTCCATCCTCTGTGAGTGACCAAACCACCTCACCAGCCCCTCTTCAGCCCTCTGGATAATACTTTTAGTAACTCCACACCTCCTAATTTCCACATTACGAATTCTCTGCATAATATTTACACAACATATTGCCCTTCGACACAACATCTCCACTGCCTCCAGTTTCCTCCTTGCTGCAGCATTTACAACCCATGCTTCACACCCATATAAGAGTGTTGGTACCACTATACATTCCCTTCTTTGCCTCCATGGATAACGTTTTTTTTGTCTCCACAGATATCTCACTCAATGTACCACTCACCATTTTTCCTTCATCAATTCTACGGTTAACCTCCTCCTTCATAAACTCATTTGCTGAGAAGTCTACTCCCAAATATCTGAACACATTCACTTCTTCCATACTCCCTCTCTGCAATGTGATACCCAATTTTTCTTTACCTAAAAGTTATAAATTAAGACACATATGCAACACTTGGGTATCTTTATTGAGGAAACGTTTCACCACACAGTGGCTTCATCAGTCCAATACAAAGTAGAAAGGTGTAAGGAGAGGAGGAGTTTGAGATAATCAGTCCCTCGGCCTGGAGTCGATGTGTTCAGTCCATCAATCTTGTTGGAAGTGCAGCACAAGGGCGTAGAGGTGGCTTATATGCTGTAATCAGGTGAGGTGAAGCAGGAGGAGGCGGGGTCATAGTGGTACCATCCACAATAAGGATACCCAAGTGTTGCATGTGTGTCTAATTTATAACTTGTCGGTTCTCTGAACCATTCATCTACTTTCTTTACCTAACTTGTTTGATACCCTCATCACCTTACTCTTATCTATGTTCACTTTCAACTTTCATCCTTTACACATCTTCCCAAACACATCCACTAACCTTTGCAACTTCTCTTTAGAATCTCCCAAAAGCACAGTATCATCAGCAAAAAGTAACTGTGTCAACTCCCATTTTGTATTTGATTCCTCATACATTAATCCTACCCCACTCCCAACACCCCAGCATTTACTTTTTTACAACCCCCACCTATAAATATGTTTAACAACCATGGTGACATTACACATCCCTGTCTAAGGCCTACTTTTACTGGAAAGTAATCTTTTCTATTATATGAGGTAAGAGAAATGAATGCTAGAGTTGGAGAGAGAGGTGTAGTCTTAAAAGATACAGAATCCATTGTAAGTGGGAGTCATCACAGTTGCTCTTTTGCTTATGATGCACTAGTTTTAGGTTAAGGAGTCTGGTAATAAAGAAGTTCATCAAAGGATGTACTGTGAGGAGAGGAATGTATCAAAGTACAGTATAGTAATGCCAGTGGCTGTATGGGTGCTAGTATTTATGGTCTGTGAGTGTTGCACTGATGAGGAGGAAGTTGCAAGCAGCTAAGATGTCATGCTTAAGATAGTGTGTAATGTGTATATTATGCAAAGAATAAGGAAAAAAATTAGATGGCATGGTTATATGAATTGTATAATTCAGAGAGTGGTGGAGGAATTGTTGAGATAGTTTTGTCATTTAAAAATGCTGGAACAAAATAGGTGTACCACAAGGGTGTACAGATCTGGAAAGTATGGATGGAGGTGTAGGAGACTTACCAGGAAGGGTTGGAGGGAGGGTGTGAAATCTTAAGAGAAATAAGGGCTTCAGCAACTAGCAGGTACAGTGGACCCTCGGTTTTCATTCACCTCCAAACTCGAACAATTATGTAAGTGTATTTTCGTAAGTGCTTTTGTAAGTGTATTTTTGGGGTCTGAAATGACTAATCTAATTTAAATTTGTCCTTATGGGAACAAATTTGTTCGGTAACGGCACTCAAACAGCATTCTGGAAAGAATTTTCAACGAAAACCGAGAGTCCACTGTATGTGTGAATGTGATATTACTATTCCCTGCTCATATTTTAACAATATACATCAAGTCATATATACCACTTGCCAGCACTTGTATGTACAGTGCTTGCATTAGCCTGCTAAATTTAAAAAAAAAAATATTTAATAAACTTTTGACAACCCTACATAAGATGTCTTCTACACCTTTATTTACCCCAGATTTATACACCAGATTTATCAACCTACCCTTCTAGTCTTTCTCACCATTAACTTAAACAAAGAATATACATAGCCACACTTAGTAAACATGAAGTTATATTTATTATAAAAGAATTTAGATACAGTATTAACAAAATTATATTTTTCCAAACAGGAAGAGACGGGGAAACCCTCATGAGCTCCAACATGATGATGGTGTTCTCATAGATATGCCAGACCTAAATACAGATCTTGATAATTTTGGTGAGCAAACTACCTTGGCTTACCGATTTCAGCTTATATTAAGAACTGCTCAGTCATGTGGGGAGTATGACAAACTTACTCAAGGATGGTTTGAAAACTATCCTAACATTAAATTTAAACACACCAACATAGAGCCAGTAAGTACTATAATTAATTTTATTGTAATATTTAGCAATAAAAGTTGAATAAATATCCAGAGATTTTGATGTTGTCTGTGCTAATTATTTGGGATTTGCCAAAGTATTGGTATTGGTTATTTTTATGGTGTGGGTATATGTGAAAAGTGGTCGATAATTTTAAATTATTAATATTACATATGTGCTTAATAATAAAATTATTGCCCTACCTTACTATTGTGAGATTTACTCACACAAGCACACTAACACAGTACATACACTTCAACTGTTCTCTGTGATTGTATTCTGGAGCAAAGAGTAATAAAAGGTATCACTGGTAACTGTAGGTAAATAGTGAGCCACTTCACTCTCCTTCAGTCTGCAGTAAACTAAAGGCTCTACAATAAACCCTAGATTTAATGGATTTCTGAAGTATTGGACAAAATCTTTAGGGTCAGTTGATTTGGAAGCATTGAACATAATTCTGTTGGTTAAAGAATAGTCCATTATTGTTACGATTACAAAAAAGAATCTTGTCTGTACCACAGTAGCCATTACCCACTACCACTCCCTGCCCATTAGTTATTTGTAATTTGTCATATCTGTTTTTCTTTTTATGGGAAATATTGTATTATTTTGTGGCATATAACATCAAAGTTTAATTAGCTGGATAACATTATTTAATCATGTCATCTTACCATAAATCATTTACATTATTTTCTCACTTACATTAGCATTTTCTTTATGCTTTTACTAATTTGTAAAATAATATCTAGAATTTTCAGTTAAGTAGTGATTTTTACCTTTTAATTTCAGGTTTCCATGGGACTTGAATGGGCAGTATTTACAGACTTACTGCAAAAGGAAATAATGCACAGCCAGTCGTGGATCATGATGGCCTTCCTACCATATGCCTGTGTGTCATACCATCTTCTTTTTGCTACTCACCATTGGCCTAAAATACAATTTCCTAATCAAATGCATGAGGTACTGTACTTTTTAATTTAGATTTGGAAGTTTGTACTTTCCTGATAGCAGTTATGGGAACTAAGTGTATACAGTATGTATTTCATTAATTTTTGTGGAGTGGTGGTTGGTTTTGGGTTAGTATCTCAGTAAAACTTTAACCATGTTGTTTCAGATTTAGTGTATATATACCTTGAGAAGGGAACAAAGGAGAGTTCAGAAATTATAGGGAAATAAGTCTGTTGAGTATACCTGGTAGAGTGTATGGTAGAGTTATTATTGAAAAAAATTAAGAGTAAGACGGAGAGTAGGATAGCAGATGAACAAGGAGGCTTTGTGAAAGGTACACAAATAACCTGCACATAGAAGAGTGGAGCTTACGATGACGTTTCGGTCCAACTTGGACCATTTACAAAGTCACACTAACAAAAAGGAGAGAAGGAGGGAGTATATATAGGCATTGTAAAATGCTCCAAACGTCAGAACACCCATGACTTAACTTGATTCTTTTTTTCCCTTCTCCCTCTTCCCCTTTTCTCTTTCCTCTTTCTTCTTTGGGTTTTCTTTCTTCTGCCTTAGGTATTTGTCCTTTATTATTTTCCCCCCACTGTGTTCTTGCTCCTACCCTCTGTGGCCCCCTAGCTTCCTTGCAGTGCTCCTCTTTCTTAGTATTTAACTGACTCCATTACTACTACTACTACTACCTCTCTTCCTCCTTTCCTACTACCTCTCTTCCTCCTTTCCTACTACCTCTCTTCCTCCTTTCCTACTACCTCTCTTCCTCCTTTCCTACTACCTCTCTTCCTCCTTTCCTACTACCTCTCTTCCTCCTTTCCTACTACCTCTCTTCCTCCTTTCCTACTACCTCTCTTGTTCTGTCCCTGTCTGCTGGCCTATATATATTCCTTCTATCCTTTTTGTTAGTGTGACTGTAAATGATCCAAGTCAGACCAAAATATCGTCTTAAGCTCCTCTCTTCTATGTGAGGGTTATTTGTTTTTTTTTCCAGTCACGGTATTGTGCCTTTTTTTGTTATTTAGGAAAGGTAGGGCGTGTAGACCAAGTGTTTACAGTGAAAAATATAGGTGATAAGGGTAAAGAGGTTTTTGTGGCATTTATGGATTTGGAAAAGGTGTATGACAGGGTGGATAGGGGAGCAATGTGGCAGATGTTGCAAATGTATGAAATAGGTAGGTTACTGAAAGCAGTGAAGAGTTTTTACGAGGATAGTGAGGCTCAGGTTAGAGTATGTAGAAGAGAGGAAGATTATTTCCCAGTAAAAGTAGGCCTTAGACAGGGATGTTTGATGTCACCTTGGTTGTTCAATATATTTATAGATGGGGTTGTAAGAGAAGTGAATGCTCGGGTGTTGGCAAGAGGTGTGTGGTTAACTTTTAAACTGTCCAAACGTAGATCTGCGTCTTCTCGCCCAGCGCTCCAAATATTTTGAAAAAAAAAAAAAAAATTTAAATGGAGAGGGCATTATTCTACACGTTATAAGATAAAAAAAGACTTAGGGTCAGTACTTACCGAGATATAAGCCCGCAAAGTTGGCACTGGATGCTCACCTGACGGCAACATCGAGTTCTGCCACTTGCAGAAGTGTTGCCGATATACCTTTTTTTTTCCTTATTTTTATTTTAATTTACAGTAGACCGTCATTTAGCACGATAGTTACGTTCCTGAAAAAGTCGTGTTAGATAATTTTGTGGTAAATAATTAAAAGAAGTTATGGGAAAAATAGGGTTCCGTTCCTGGGAGTCCCCAAAAAGCCAAACAAGTTTTTTTTAGACCAACAGATCTTACAAAAATAAAAGTGAATATGTAATTGTAGTTCCTTATCGTGATGTAGTATGTTGTTTTTACTGCTTAAGACTACAAATGTAACAGAAATAATAGTATTTACCTTAAATTGTGGGTGCTGGTGTTTGTGGATGATTGTGGAGTTATGCTGTGGCCCTACTGGGCTGAGGTGGATAGTAGAGGTTCTGGAACTGAAGTCGATGGTTGTACTGAGTGTCTAACTTTAAGTCAGTCAGTCATTCAGTAAGTCAGTCAAGCCATTCAGTAAATCAGTCAAGCCATTCAGTAAGTCAGTCAAGTCATTCAGTAAGTCAGTCAAGTCATTCAGTAAGTCAGTCAAGTCATTCAGTAAGTCAGTCAAGTCATTCAGTAAGTCAGTCAAGTCATTCAGTAAGTCAGTCAAGTCATTCAGTAAGTCAGTCAAGTCATTCAGTAAGTCAGTCAAGTCATTCAGTAAGTCAGTCAAGTCATTCAGTAAGTCAGTCAAGTCATTCAGTAAGTCAGTCAAATCATTCAGTAAGTCAGTCAAGTCATTCAGTAAGTCAGTCAAGTCATTCAGTATGTCAGTCAAGTCATTCAGTAAGTCAGTCAGAAGTCAGCGTCAGTCAAGTCAGTAAGTAAGTCAGTCAGTCAAGTCAGTCAGTAAGTCAGTCAGTCAGTCATTCAGTCAGTCAAGTCAGTCAGTCAGTCAAGTCATTTAGTAAGTCAGTCAAGTCATTTAGTAAGTCAGTCAAGTCATTCAGTAAGTCAGTCAAGTCATTCAGTAAGTCAGTCAAGTCATTCAGTAAGTCAGTCAAGCATCAGTAAGTCATCGCTCAGTAAGTCACTCAAGTCATTCAGTAAGTCAGTCAGTCAGTCAGTCAAGTCAGTCAGTCAGTCAAGTCAGTCAGTCAGTCAAGTCAGTCAGTCAGTCAAGTCAGTCAAGTCAGTCAGTCAGTAAGTCAGTCAGTCAGTCACACAAACTTAAGTTTACATCTTTTTATGTGTACAAAGTAACACTTCATTACGGCCACGGGTTATGTCTTGTCTAATATCTTTGTTTTCTTTGTTAATTCAAGATCAAAACACAATTTACTCTCTCTTATTCTTCACAAACACAGCTGGCTTGTAGCCGAGGACTTTTTGACGCGTATGAAATACGTACGAATGCTGGGATGGTGGGGTCCGTGGTGGCTGGGGAAGGCGGGTGGTGTCTGCTGAACAACAACAACAAGGCTGCTTGTGGGAATGGTTATTTGTTTTTCCTTCCCACAAACTGTAAGTAAGTTTATTCAGGTATACACAGATACAGTTACGAAGATTATCATACATAGCAGCATATGTGTAGAGAACCTAGGATAACCCAAAAACGTCAGAGTGACTTAGTATTTCCATTGTCTGACTTTTTTTGGGTTATCCTAGGTTCTCTACACATATGCTGCTATGTATGATAATGTATGTAACTGTACTCACCTAATTGTGGTTGCAGGGGTCGAGACTCAGCTCCTGGCCCCGTGTATCTGAATAAACTTAGTTTGCAGGAAGGAAAAACAAATTCCCTTTTTCTCAAAGCATGAGGATTCTTAGGCAGTAAATAACCATGGGCTTACACTTGAAATCACCTGATGCATTACCGAAAAGGAGCAAGGTGAAGCGATCCTTTGCTGTCTTGAAGCCTGGTGCACTTTTCTCTTGCTGACTGATATAAGTTCGTGTTGGCATTTTCTTCCAGAAAACACTTGTCTCGTCAGCATTGAACACTTGATGTGGCTCATAGCCACCCTCAGTAGGGCCCCCACTGACTCAATGGTTTAACCCACCGCGAGCTACCGTGCATTCAAAAAATTTTCCCCTCCCGCGAACCGTGTAATATCATTTTTACGTTGTGTTTGATAATAATATGCCGCGATTCTTCAATCGTGCAATACCCGTAACGTGTAACATAATCTCGTGCTAAATGACGGTCTACTGATATAATTTTTATGTTCTGATACTTACAATTTATAGTAGTTCTTGTGATTTCATAGCCAATCTTTGTTCTGACACTAATATTAGGTACTGAAATTGTACTCAAATAGTCACAAACACACTGACAGGTGAACATTTTCACCTGCTTTGGTCATTTACTATTGTATAGAAATACAGTGGTACCTCGAGTTACGATATTTTTTCGTTCGAGAATGCTGTTCAAGTGCCATTACCAAACGAATTTATCCCCATAAGGAATAATGTAAAATAGACTAGTCCTTTTACACCCCCAAAAATATACTTACAAAAGCATTTAAAAAAATAAACTTACATAAAAGGGCGATTTTGGGGACCATCGTAACTCGAGGTGCCACTGTATATACAAAGTATTTATAGGTCCCAGCAATGTTTTAGACACACTGGAGTATATATGAAACTCCTTGAAGCATTATGTAACACTGAGTGTCACTAAACTGCGGACAGTGCAGCAGTGGTTTGACACTTGATCATGCATTGCTGCAGGGAACCCTTGGCTTTGTTTGTTTTCACTGTTACACATAAACATGTCTGTCTGTCTAGCTCTGTCTGCTTATCTGTCTTTCTGTCTGCCTGTGTGTGTCTGTCTTTTTGTCTGCTTGTCTCTCTGTCTCAGAGAGTGGCTCATGAACCAACAGTTATTACACACGATGCAGTCATGTCCGATTCCTGATCAAGTGGACATGGTATTACTTGCCAGTCATGCTTATTATGCCTTATATCTACAAGCACAGTGTATAGCACTGGATTTTTTAGGTTATCCTAGGTAATTTACACTATGTATGATAACTGTACTTATGTGTACGTACCTGTGAGAGAGAGAGACAGAGACAGACAGTGGACCCCCGACTATTGGCCGGTCTGAGTATCGGCTGACTCGAGTTTCAATCGCTTTTTTCAGCCCAATTTTTGCCCGACTATCGGCCCACGTACCAGACCTGTCCGCCTCCCCGCGCAGGCGTCATGAGCCAGTCTAGCTTTGTTTACCATTGAGTGAACATTACCCAGTGCACTCATTCAAACATTTCACAATAATTTTATTGAGTTTATTGATTGTCACTGTGAAATATAAGTCACCATGGGTTCAAAGAAGCTTCCTAGTGGCACCCCTGTGGTAAAGAAAGTGAGGAACACCATCGAACTGAAGAAGGAGATACAGTGGACCTTCGCCATTCGAATTTAATCCGTTCCAGGAGCGTGTTCTTAACGTGAAATGTTCGAAAGGCGATTTAATTTTTCCCATAAGAAATAATGGAAATACAATTAATCCGTTCCTGCTGTCAGGAGGCATGACAAAATAGTACTTCACTGTGAAGCTATTATCAACTCGACAGCTTATTTATCTATCACAATTCATCTAATATGACATAATAAACAATATAAATAACATAAAAACCTGATATACACTCTAGAATGAATAAAATATGTACATGTCATTACGAATGTGGTGGCTGGGAAGGATGGTGGTGGCGAGCATTCTCGCTACAGCTGTGAAAACATCTTCCAATTCTTTCCTCCTTCAGATGTGTTAGTATAAGAGAAAACGGAGTTTGTAATGCTATCTGCATTAGATCACTTCCAGTCAGCTTCAAGGAATGAACAGAAATTGTACGTGTCAGGCTGGTAACAGCAACAACAACAACTGGTTTGTTTACAAAACTCCCTCCCGAACCTTCATTTAATCTTGTTTACTCACTTACTGCCTCTACCACCACTGCCTCTCACCACTGCCTATCACCACTCCCTCTCACCACTGCCTCAACCACCACTGCCTCTCACCACTGCCTCTACCACCACTGCCTCTCACCACTGCCTCAACCACCACTGCCTCTCACCACTGCCTCTACCACCACTGCCTCTACCACCACTGCCTCTACCACCACTGCCTCTACCACCACTGCCTCTACCACCACTGCCTCTACCACCACTGCCTCTACCACCACTGCCTCTACCACCACTGCCTCACCACGCCTCTCACCACTGCCCTACCATCACTGCCCCACACTTTAAAGAACAAACTCCAAACAATTATAATATGTGAAATGTCTGGGGGCGTGCAGGGTATTGTTCTCTAGTGTAAACAAAGAGGGGCTGGTTTTCCCAAACGCCTGGGCGGACAGGGGTGGACAATTGTTCGAATATATTTTTTTCACATGACGATTTGATTTTTCTTGTTCTAATGACGATTTGTTGACTGCCTAGCCCTTCAATGCGGGGGGCCACTGGTAGAAAAATATGAGATGGATACTGTGGGGGGCTTTTTCCCGAAAACAAAAACAAATCTACTATCCCCCTATCCTGGCAAAAAAAAAGAATTCAAGGGTAGGAAAGGGGTTAATGTTTCCAAAAAGATAAAACAGTAGATGAGGTTGAGAAGTTTTTTTGGGGTGGATCAACGAAAAAAAGATAGCGGTGATAGTGCCCTAAAAAATTTTGGAAAATGCCTGAAACCAGTGCTGATTTTGGGGTTTAAGGCCAGCAAAGGCTGGTTTGACAATTTAGGAAAAGAGGGCACAACACTGTTGGGATTGAGGCCTTCAGACAACGTGGTGGTTGTGACTGAATTTAAGGGTTTGAGACACTGAAAATTCAACCCAAAAGTGTTTTAATTTGAGGAAACAGGCCTCTTGGAAGAAAATCCCAAAGGGAACAATTACTAGAGGAAAAAGGCACTGCCAGGCCCCAAATTGAAAGACAGGAATCAAGTTTGTAGTAATGTTATGGGTTTTTAAGTGAAGATTTACTGGGGTATCCCTGAAAATCCCAGAGTTTCAAGAAAACAATGCAAAGGTAAATTGTGTTTTTAAGGCAACATTAAGCCATGGGTCCGGGGAAACTAGGGGCCCT
>WNWK01007855.1:0-89619 GCA_009830355.1 Cherax destructor
ACAGTTATAGAGGCTAAAACGTTGTGTAGTTTTAAAAATAGGCTAGATAAATATTGAGTGGGTGCGGATGGGTGTGAGTTGGACCTGACTAGTTTGTGCTACTAGGTCAGATGCCGTGCTCCTTCCTTAAGTGAATGTAACCTGACCTGGCTGGGTCGGGGCATTGGCTTAAGCCGGTGGGAGACTTGGACCTTCCTCGCATGGGCCAGTAGGTCTGCTGCAGTGTTCCTTCTTTCTTATGTTCTTATATATATATATATATATATATATATATATATATATATATATATATATATATATATATATAAATACTCCAGCCACACCAACTGGGCTTTGGGGTCTCTCAAGGCAGTGAAGCCGCAGCTCATGCTGCAAGGGCCTACATCAGGGACCTATCAGAAGACAAGGCCGTAGTCAAACTTGACTTTAGAAATGCCTTTAATATGGTGAAGAGAGATGTGGTCTTGCCAGCCGTTCGAGATCGGTTCCCCAGTCTCTTTCCCTTCATTTCAGCTGGCTACAGCAAACCCTCGACTCTTTTGTTTGGGGAACATGAAATTCCCTCATCTGAGGGTGTTCAGCAGGGTGATCCACTCGCTCCACTTCTCTTCTGTTTGGCAGTAAGAGAACTAACTTCTAGCCTATGCAGCGAGCTCAACATCTGGTACCTGGATGATGGCACTCTGACAGGTACTGGGGAGTCCTTGTTAGAGGACCTACAACGGGTGAAGACACAGGGAGAAGCCTTAGGACTCATCCTTAATCCCTCAAAGTGTGAAATTATCACAACAAATCAGGAAATAATCAATGCGGTGCAAACAATCCTCCCAGAAGTCACTACTATCACTCCATCCAACAGTACCCTCCAGGGAGCACCGCTGGGTCACCACGCCATCGACACTGTCCTCAAGGACAAAGTGAATGACCTGAAAAGAATGGAGGAGAGAATAAGTGATCTTGATGCCCATGATGCCCTGTATCTCCTCACAAGGTGTCTTACTATGCCAAGACTCACTTACTTCTTGAGGTGCGCACCCTCTTTTGAAAACCCAACACTTGACGAGTATGACACACACCTGAGATCAACCTTCAAGAAGGCACTGAATCTGTCACTAGAGGATCAGCAATGGGAGCAGGCAACCCTCCCAATGCGACTGGGAGGTATAGGGGTGCGCAAAGCAAGGCAGGTAGCGTTACCTGCATTTCTGTCATCGTGTTTGGCCTCCTGTGTATTAGTCAAGAGGATTGTCCCTGAACGTTTGAGAGGTGTGGTGGGAGCTCAAGACCCCAAGTTCATTGAAGCAGCAGTGCAGTGGGACATCCTGGCAGACTCCTCCAGTAGACCAGCTCCTCCCAAAGAGCACAAACAGTCCCACTGGGACAAACCGATCATGGAAAAAATTTCCAACACAATGCTTACCAACGCTTCAGGAAAGGACAAAGCTCGTCTCCTAGCTGTGAAGGCACCACACTCAGGAGATTTCCTTCTTGCTGTTCCCAATTCCTCTCTGGGCACTCGACTCGACCCACAGGCCATTCGGATTGGTGTTGCTCTTCGCCTAGCCGCCCCCATACTCACCGAACATAGGTGTATTTGCGGCAGGGCGACAGCTGATCAATTCGGACTTCATGGTCTAGTGTGTCACACATCAGAAGGGAAGTATGCTAGACATGAGGAGGTCAATGACATCATAAAGAGAAGCCTCGCCACAGCCCGTTGCCCAGCTCAACGGGAACCCCAAGTGCAGAGGTCTGATGGAAGTCAAAAGCGTCCTGATGGAGCCACCATGCTACCCTGGAAGGATGGTAAGCAGATTGCTTGGGACTACACCTGTGCTGCCACATTGGCAGACACCTACCTGCCACACTCCTTAGCCGAAGGGGGTGGAGCTGCCAGCCACAGGGAGACCCAGAAGACCCGCAAATATGAAGACCTTCCCTCTTGCTATAACTTCATCCCAATAGGGTCGGAGACCCATGGAGCATGGGGCAAGTGTGCTCTAAAGTTTCTCAAGGAGCTGGGTGGAAAACTCATCATAGAAACCAAGGACCACAGGGCGACCAGCTTCCTCTTTCAGAGACTCAGTGTTGCGATCCAGAGGGGAAATGGCTGCAGTATTCTGGGCACGCGGCCCACTGCCGGGGAGTTGGACGAAGTATTTGACATGTAGCTTTGAGTTGTTATCTATGTTGTTTTACTCCCTATTGTATTTTGTCTTGAAATAAAGTTTGTAAAAAAAAGATGGGGTGGTAGGGGAAGTTGAATATTCAAATGGCTTCAGAAAGAAATCTAAATATTCTTCCTTGAAGTCTTTTTATCCACTTCTCCGAGGCAATGGGTCCCACAATTGACACCAGAGATGGACCCCATCCAAATATATATATATATATATATATATATATATATATATATATATATATATATATATATATATATATATATATATATATATATATATAGGTGTATAGGCTATCTTCAGCTCAACAACTTTCCCACATCTCCACGCATCATCAGAAGCAATATAATGTTTCAAGAGCAGAAATGGTGGTAATTTACCGTCCCATTACCCACACGTCCTGTCCACTCAAAATCCCCACACATGGAGTAGGGTTGGTGGAGGGGACCCCGCGTTTACGTAAAGCAAGTTACAGAATGTAATATGGTAAAGTAATCAACACACACACACACTGCTGCTGCTACTGCTGTTGCTGCTGCTGCAGTTGTTGTTGTTGCTGTTATTACTGGTGCTGCTGCTGGGGTCAGAAGGGGGTGAAGGGGAGAGTGTGGGAGAATGTGTGGGTCATTTGCAAGTAGGGGGTGGCCAGCGGTGGGGGCGGTTGTATCACCTGTCGAAGAGGCTGGGAGGGAGGGAGGGAGGGGTGTGGAGGGAGGGAGAAGTGTGGGAGGGAGGGAGTGGTGTGGGAGGGAGGGAGGGGTGTGGGAGGGAGGGAGTGATGTGGGAGGGAGGGGTATGAAAGGGAAGGGGTGTGGAAGGGAGTGGGTGTTAGATGGAGGGGTGTGGATGAGAGGACTCCCTCCCATCCTGTTATAGTGGTCGTTGGAGGAGTGACTGTAACAGGGAAACAGCTGTAGTCTGTTATGGAAGCGATATAATGGAAAGCCTGGACGAACACCAGTCTGCCTGTCTGGTAAGCCTGCTTGAATCCTGCAGGAGAGAAGCCTGTAAGAGGCAGCCTTTGTATGAGGGTGTCATGTGACTTAAGGGGCACGTCACTTCCCCTCTCTTCTAATGTTATTTTTCCTCTACAATCTACCTTGACCATAGTTACTGTCGCATTTGCTTTGCTTTCGTAAGGTTAAGTCTAGGATCTTTAATTCATTGTGTAGCTTAGCAGGTCTTTGAGGACAGTAGTCTTGCAGAGGTCTGAGAATAACAAAAAAAAAAGGCACAATACCGTGACTGGAACAATACACACACAACCCGCACATATAAAAAAGAGAGGAGCTTACGACGACGTTTCGGTCCGACTTGAACCATTTACAAAGTCACACTAACACCAAGGATTGTTGTTGTTGTATGTTCGCCGGTACATCCGGCCCGGGTCTTCTCCAAATGGTGACCCGGCATTGACCCCCTGGGTAGAGGGTGTCATCTTCTTCTTTCTTTCTTGCTGTGGCTCCCCATGATGGGGAGTGTCTTCTGACGTCGCATCTTCATCAGCAGATCTTGGTACTTCAGGCTGTGGTTCTACCTACATAGGAAGAAGAAGGATGGGGGATAAGAAAGAAGGAAGTGAGAGAAAGAATAGCTGTAGTGGGTAGTCTTGGTCGTCGTCGGGGTTCTCCGGCGTCGTCATCGAGGGGGCGGGTGGGTGACTAGGACTGGGAGCAGTGTCTCCAAATCATGGGTGGCCAGGTAAGCCAGCCGGGCTGCTTTGTCCTCGCGGGTCAGATCCCCAGGTGCCATCGGGAAGTGCCTGCGGCGGATGGCTGTCGTCGCAGGACAGTCAAGCATATAGTGAACTAGAGGCTTTGGAACCATCCGGTTGCAGTGGCGGCAAAGCTCCTCACTCATGCAGGCAGACAGGGGAGGGCACAAGAAAGTGGTGGAGGGGTAATAATGGAGGTAGTAGTAGTAGTGGAGTCAGTCATATTCTAGGAAAGGAACACTGCAATGAAGCTGGCGGCCGCATAGGGTAAGGACAACAACACAGAGGTGGAAAAATGAAAATAAAATAAAAAGAAGGACAAATACAAGGCAAAAGAAAAGAAAGAAAACACAGAGGAGAAAGGAGAAAGAGGAGAAGGGGGAAGAGATAGAAGGGGAAGGAATCAGGTTAAGTCACTGGTGTTCTGAAGTTTGGAGCATTAACAATGTAATGGGAGAGGAAAGCATCTACAGAGACAAAGCCAGGGCTAAGATTCATACAGGGAAAGTTGTGTATAAGGGAGGATTCAACCAGACGGCGACTGTGAAAGTTGGACGTAGGGAAGACAGTTTTAGCAGAAGACCAATCAATAGGATGACCGTGATCTCTGACATGACAGAAAAGAGCATTATTAGTGTCGGCAAGCCTAACACTATTTTTGTGCTCCCTACTGAAGAGGACAGGAGGAGCAAGAAATAGAGTAGACACAACGAGAATCTATAGAGAGAGGGGAGGTATGAACTAGATTAGTGCCAAGAGTGATAGTCTGGCGAAAGGTAAGTTTGATGTCTAAGGAACGGAGAGAGTTGCTGAGATTAGAGAGACCAGAGATGTAGGGAAGGCAGAGGACAGGAGATTTCCCAGGAGTAGAGGGTTTAGGAGAGAAGAAAGTCTGTTTGCCACGAGAGAAAGCAGAGTCTATGAAATGGGAAGGGTAGCCATGGCGGGAATATGAATTATGAAGAGTGGAAATTTCTGCTTCAAGGAACTGAGGATCACAAATGCGGAGAGCACGGAGAAAGAGGGAAATAAAAACACTTTTCTTGACAGAGGAGGCATGATAAGAAAAGTAGTGAATATACATGCCACTGTGCATAGGCTTGCGGTACACGGAAAAGGCAAAACCTGTAACTGAGCGGTGGATGTGAACATCAAGGAAAGGAAGCAAAGAATTAGATTCCCAATCAGCTATAAACTTAATGGAAGGGGCAAGATTATTAAGAACATCAAGAAACGGTTGGAAGAGACTTGAGTCATGCGGCCAAAGAGCAAAGATGTCATCTACATAGCAGAGCCAGAGTGAAGGACGTACATCAATAATGGGAAGAAGAACAGTCTCGAAGTATTCCATGTAAAGATTAGCAAGAACAGGAGTTAGAGGAGAGCCCATGGCGACACCAAAGATTTGAGAATAATATTTACCTTGAAAAGAAAAGGAATTAGAGTCCACACAAAGGCGGATAAGATCAAGAAAGACATCAGTAGGTATAGGGAGATGAAGTAACCCTTCATTGGCCTTCTCTCTAAGAAAATTAAGGACATCATTCAGAGGGACATTAGTGAAGAGGGACTCGACATCAAGACTAAGCATCTTACAGGTCGGGAGAGAGCGAACCCGTTCAATGAAGTCTTGAGAGTGACGAAGGTGGGCAGGAGAAAAAGTACCAAGAAAGGGAGTGAGGGTTTTGGCTAGCCAAGAAGCAAGAGAATAAGAGACAGAACCTCTAGAAGATATGATGGGACGCAGATGAATATCAGGTTTGTGAGTTTTGGGAAGGCCATAGAAATAGGGCAGAGAGGGACAGATGACACGAAAACGTTGAACAAGGTTAAAGTCAGAAGGACAGAGGTCGGAGAGAGTCTTAAGTTTCTTGTTGAAAGTTCTCTTGATGCGATCAAGAGGGTTGGAAACGAGAGAAGTGTAGGTACGTGAGTCAGAGAGCAAGACATCGGCTTTACGGAGGTAATCCTCACGGGTTGTGTGTGTGTAGAGAGAGGTCTGAGCTCTGCTCAGACCTCTGCTACACAATTGTCATCGGGGATTTGTTGGGTTATACCATTAATTAAGGAAAGATCCTGGACTTCACCTTACGAAAGTGAAGCAGATGCAATGGTAGTTGTGGACAAGGTAAATTATAGGGAAAAAAATAAACATGATATTAGCAGACAGGGAAACTTAAGGCCTGGCCAGCGAGCCTGCCTATGTTACTAGGATATATCTATGTATTATGCAAATATCGCGAACAAGCGATACCACATGCAAAACAACCACGTGGGGAGTTGAATGATAGCTCTGGGCCTTTCGTGTTGCAATCAACACATCGTCGGGAGCTTGCAATGTTGCAGAAAAGAGGAGGAGGTCCCAGCAAATACGATCACAGGCGCGCTTTTGCGCTTCCTGTTATAGAAGGTCGTTAATGACCCCGACATTGTACGAAAGAGGTCACGTCAGTAAGACAGGCACCTGGAGGACTTGGGTTTGATCCGTGTGTTACTTGAGGCGTGTGAACAAGTGACCCATACACCTGCTGCTTATGTTCACCTGGCAGTAAATAGGTACACACACACACACCATACATCACCCACTACACAACACACCACCCACATACCTTTGATATACCTTAGAAGAGTTTTCAGAGTTTCAATACTTTCGGGGCCCGGCCATGGGCCAGGCTCGTCTGGTGCTTGCTTGGCCAACCAGGCTCTTGCTGCTGGAGGCCCACTGCCCCACAAATCCATCACAGCCTGGTTGATCTGGCACCTGGTGAAGATACTTGCCCAGTTTCCTCTTGAAGGCTTCTACACTTGTTCCAGCAGTGTTTCTGATGTCTTCTGGTAAGATGTTGAATATTATGGGACCATGAATGTTGATACAGTGTTCCCTTATTGTGCCCACCGCACCCCTGCTCCTCACTGGGTTTATTTTACACTTCCTCCTATAGCTCTCACTCCAGTATGTTATGGCAGTGTGCAGGTTTGGAACCAGGCCATACAAACCTCCATACATGCACACTCGTAGACACACCAGCATGGAACCAGGCCCTACAAACATCCATACATGCACACTCGTAGACACACCAGCATGGAACCAGGCCATACAAACATCCATACATGCACACTCGTAGACACACCAGCATGGAACCAGGCCATACAAACATCCATACATGCACACTCGTAGACACACCAGCCTGGAACCAGCCCATACAAACATCCATACATGCACACTCGTAGACACACCAGCCTGGAACCAGGCCATACAAACATCCATACATGCACACTCGTAGACACACCAGCATGGAACCAGGCCATACAAACATCCATACATGCACACTCGTAGACACACCAGCCTGGAACCAGGCCATAAAACATCCATACATGCACACTCGTAGACACACCAGCCTGGAACCAGACCATACAAACATCCATACATGCACACTCGTAGACACACCAGCCTGGAACCAGGCCATACAAACATCCATACATGCACACTCGTAGACACACCAGCATGGAACCAGCCCATACAAACATCCATACATGCACACTCGTAGACACACCAGCATGGAACCAGGCCATACAAACATCCATACATGCACACTCGTAGACACACCAGCCTGGAACCAGACCATACAAACATCCATACATGCACACTCGTAGACACACCAGCCTGGAACCAGGCCATACAAACATCCATACATGCACACTCGTAGACACACCAGCATGGAACCAGCCCATACAAACATCCATACATGCACACTCGTAGACACACCAGCCTGGAACCAGACCATACAAACATCCATACATGCACTCTCGTAGACACACCAGCCTGGAACCAGACCATACAAACATCCATACATGCACACTCGTAGACACACCAGCATGGAACCAGACCATACAAACATCCATACATGCACACTCGTAGACACACCAGCATGGAACCAGCCCATACAAACATTCATACATGCACACTCGTAGACAAACCAGCATGGAACCAGGCCATACAAACATCCATACATGCACACTCGTAGACACACCAGCATGGAACCAGGCCATACAAACATCCATACATGCACACTCGTAGACACAACAGCATGGAACCAGGCCATACAAACATCCATACATGCACACTCGTAGACACACCAGCATGGAACCAGGCCATACAAACATCCATACATGCACACTCGTAGACACACCAGCCTGGAACCAGACCATACAAACATCCATACATGCACACTCGTAGACACACCAGCCTGGAACCAGGCCATACAAACATCCATACATGCACACTCGTAGACACACCAGCATGGAACCAGCCCATACAAACATCCATACATGCACACTCGTAGACACACCAGCATGGAACCAGGTCATACAAACATCCATACATGCACACTCGTAGACACACCAGCCTGGAACCAGACCATACAAACATCCATACATGCACACTCGTAGACACACCAGCCTGGAACCAGACCATACAAACATCCATACATGCACACTCGTAGACACACCAGCATGGAACCAGACCATACAAACATCCATACATGCACACTCGTAGACACACCAGCCTGGAACCAGACCATACAAACATCCATACATGCACACTCGTAGACACACCAGCCTGGAACCAGACCATACAAACATCCATACATGCACACTCGTAGACACACCAGCATGGAACCAGGCCATACAAACATCCATACATGCACACTCGTAGACACACTTTGTCAAACACCTTAAGAAAATAGTGAATGTGCAAAGGTCTGCAACACGAATAGTTCCTTAGCTCAGGGGATATGTCCTGACTACATTGGAGGACAGGAGGGGTAGGAGAGACATGATAACGACATATAAGATACTGAGAGGAATTGACAAGGTGGACAGGGACAATGTTTCAGAGATGGGACACAGCAACAAGGGGACACAACTGGAAATTGAAAACTTAGATGAGTCACAGGGATGTTAGGAAGCCCTTATTCAGTCAGAGTTGTCAAGAAGTGGAACAATCTGGAGAGTGAAGTAGTGGAGGCACGATCCATACATAGCTTTAAGAAGAGGCATGATAAAGCTCATTGAGCAAGAAGAGAGTGGACCTAGTAGGGATCAGCGAAGAGGCCGGGCCAGGAGCTGTGCCTCGACCCCTGCAACTACAAATAGCTGAGTACACATCCATACACGCACACACAAACACACACATTCACTCGCACGCAAAAACAGGCCAAGAGTCTATCGACAGGTGCCTTTGACAACTAATAACTAATACTACTACTACTAGCCCCCCCACACACACACTTGTCCCGTGCTAGGGGACTTAAGAGGAAAGATTCGGAAGCAGAATTTTTCTCTCCGTCAACGGCACCATCTGTGGCACCATCTGTGGCACCATCTGTGGCACCATCTGTGGCACCATCTGTGGCACCATCTGTGGCACCATCTGTAACACAAACTGACTTTCCCCACACTACCCGCAGCTTTCATAGTGAATCCATCCTCAGCTCCTTCATAGCCATATAGGCTATGAACTCTAAGTCGTAATTAACGACTGTAAATGAATAAGCATAATTAGGGAGGGAAGGAGTGAACCTGGTACTGGCAGGGCCAGCTGAGGTAATTATCACTCCATATCTACATCACCTAATGTAGTGTTCTATGTATTTCGACTCGAGAAGACTTCTAACCAGGACAAAGGTCTGGTCAGTAGAGATGCTAATCAGTTATTCATGTATTTTTCTCTGATCAAAGTTAGGTCTCACCTGGTGAGGGTGTGGAAAGCTCTACAGGCTCACCACGTGTCAGATCTGCCACTTGTCCTTGTCTATGGAGCCCGAGACAAGCAATAAAGATCTCTACATGCGTCACATATTCACACTACGTCTTACCTGTGGAGCCTGTGGCAAGCGCTGAAGGTCTCCACACGTGTTACATAAGCAACAGGTCTTCTCTCAGCGGGCAATGACATGGAGAATGTCTAGCGAGACGTTTCAGTAGCTTTGATATGAGAGCGTCCCACCAGCCACAGACAACGCTTAAAGTAATATTTGATTTATATTGTAAAGTAACTAATTTTATGCCAGATGTATATTATTTAATATCCCTAGGAGCCATTAGACAAACCCTCTTATTTTGTAATGATGGTGAAAATGTACTTATTGTGGTGTGTGGCATCTGACCTCTGAGGGAAGAACGTAAGTTCTTTACCACAGAATGAGGTGAAACTTTATGAAACAGTTGCTTGAAAACTGACAAGGACGCAGTAACACTAAACTGTTTTTACTGAAATCAACTAAGTAAATAAGTAAGTTCATTCAGGTTAGCACAAATACAGATACATAGATTGTTATACATACCCCATCGGAAATAAGTCAGACAGAGTGACTTATTTCCAATGGGGTCGATTAGGGTAGATTTTAGCATAATTCCGAAGAAAATAAATTATTTGTTGAATTATTTTTTCTCTGACGAGTGACGATCATTTACTTGTTCATGGATAATTCTAACTGTTTTGTAGTTTTTATATATTTATTTAAAACACTATTTGACTATTTGGACCCCAATGGAAATAAGTCACTCTGTCTGACTTCTTTGGGTTATCCTACGTTCTCTACACATATGTTGCTATGTATGATAATCTAAGTAACTGTATTTGTGTATACCTGAATTAACTTACTTACTTACTAGTTAATATTTAATAAAAAATCTCGCTTTTAACAATAGGCAACAAGATATATTCCCTTAGGGAAGGGGCACTGTTTCTCTCAGCGTATATATGTTGGGAGTTTACTTTAATCCCTCTTAAATAATAAAGTATTCAATGCTGGAGGTGAAATATATTGCATGACCCTGGTGGGTTTAGCTCTTGGTTTTGATTATAATAATAATGGAGTTGTGAAATAGTTAACATGCAGCCTTAATGACCCCCTCCCTCCAACCTTTCCTAGGCCGACCCCTACCCCACCTTCCCTCCACTACAGATTTATACACTCTCGAGGTCATTCTGTTTCGTTCCATTCTCTCTATATGTCCGAACCACCTCAGCCCTCTGGATAATAGTTTTGGTAATCCCGTACCTCCTCCTAATTTCCAAACTCCGAATTCTCTGCATTATATTCACACCACACATTGACCTCAGACATGACATCTCCACTGCCTCCAGCCTTCTCATCGTTGCAACATTCATCACCTATGCCTCACACCCATATAAGAGCGTTGGTATAACTATACTCTCATACATTCCCCTCTTTACTTCCATGGACAAAGTTCTTTGTCTCCACAGACTCCGAAGTGCATCACTCACCCTTTTCCCCTCATCGTAATTTATGACCTGTCAGCACTTCTTATCCGAGAAGGCCAGAGAGGGGCAGAGAAGGCTTCTGATTGGTTCTCAGGCCATATTAGCCCCGCCCACTCTTCTATGATATCAAATGGCGAATTTGTATTATATTAGATAGAAAAATATAAGAAATTGATAGAAAAAAAAACGAAAAAAAAAAATTTTTTTTGCCGCGTCAGCGCGCATGTCATGACAGACGCCGACACCATTCCTGTTACAAATTACTATAATTCCTTGTAGAAATATCGTATAATGATGAGAATTATACGAGGGTGTTGCCAGAAAGATGAGCTATTTTTTGGTAAGAAAAACTCCATTTTCGTATTTTTTCGATTTTTTTTTTCTCAGCGCGCACAGACTGTCAGGGGCCCCTTACCCCCTTTCATTCTAGCCACTGCCACACGAACTTCCCCCACACTCACAACTGGCTCTTCCACACTCCTACAAGATGTTATTCCTCCTTGCTCTATACACGAAATCACAGCTTCCCTGTCTTCATCAACATTTAACAACTCCTCAAAATATTCCCTCCATCTTCCCGATACCTCTAACTCTCCATTTAATAACTCTCCTCTCCTATTTTTAACTGTCAAATCCATTTGTTCTCTAGGCTTCCTCAACTTATTAATCTCACTCCAAAATTTTTTACTTATTTTCAACGAAATTTGTTGATAACATCTCACCCACTCTCTCATTTGCTCTCTTTTTACATTGCTTCACCACTCTCTTAACCACTTTTTTTCTCTTCATATACACTTCCCTCCTTGCATCACTTCTACTTTGTAAAAACCTCTCATATGCTAACTATTTTTCCCCTTACTACTCTCTTTACATCATCATTCCACCAATCGCTCTTCTTCCCTCCCGCACCCACTTTCCTGTAACCACAAACTTTTGGTTACATATATATATAATTATTATGCAATAAGATCTAAGTAAACTGGTGATATCACAATACGCAAAATAATTACTGTGAAACAAATAATTATAAACAAATAATGTGAGGAATCACTTTCGTGGTTTATCACATTATCAAGGAAGTGTAAAAATTATATTTACAGCAGAAGTCTTACATCTGTAATGGATATACAATTTCTTTATTACGTTCCGGAACTTTCTTCATTCATCATCATTACCTAAAATATAATAAAAGTAAAGCACGATTTTAACAAAATGTTCAAAATATTGTCTTCCTCATGATTTGTATAAGGCAACTAGAATAATTCAATGAACATTATTTACAACAGACTTTAATTTATGTCTCTGATGCAAACAATTTTAAAGAAGATTATACTTGAAATTTCAGAACCAAATTGTATAATTAAGATACAAAAACTCAAACAGAAATCTTTATACAAGCAACACCAAACGAACTAATATAGGTTAAATTCTAAAATTTAGTAGAGAGTAACAATTGAAGTATACTGACGTAGCTTAGACAAGAAGTTAACACATATTAAATCACTCTGACTCTCCACCACTAATGATTTCTAAAGTTATTTAATTTTTTTAATGGATAAAGAAAGTAGAAATTATTGTTATGTAAATTGATAACATGAGCCAAAGTCTTTAATATTATACAAACAATATTTTTGTATAAACATTCTAAAGAGTGTATTAATATTAATATAGCTGACAACTATTTTTGTTTTTTTATTTAAGACCATATGTACATTACATATATTAAATATACTTCCGATCAAAAGCACGAAATATATCACTATATGGAGACAACATCCATACAGGCCCTGTTGTACCAGAGCCTCCTAAGTGAAATTATAATAGTATTTACACAGTGTACAATAATCAACAAGTAAATACTTTACAGATATCCTGCTGGGGTGTACAGACAGTACCTACAAAATATATCTAAGAAGTCCTCATCAACCATATAATATGACCTGCTTAAGAAGGTATCACAACAATTCACAATCAAGACACTGACACAGTAAGTATTTTCCAAGGCATACGACAAACCTAAGTTTTATGTAATCCAGCCAATCTTTAACTCATACATTACAGTATGTTCATTTGTAATTCCACTTTATTCAGTACTTCCTTCCACCTGTGTACCCCTGAAAATCTAATTCCAACACTTAACATAATAGAGAATAAGAACAAACATGATTACAGCCTGTTTCTAATGAGAACCCGAAAGCCTCAACCCAGTGTTTATTTAACTGATATACATCTTTAAGAATCCTAACACGGACTCCTTTCTTTTGAGACCTTATTTTCCCATATGCTTTCCACCACCTCCACACATTTTGTTAACAGTGGAGACACTCCTACACCTATACTTACACATTTACAAGGAACCCCACCCCCCTACCTACCTATAATACATACATAACGCATTAAAGTATAGCTGCAGCCAATGATACACATGATACAACATCTTGAGGCTTTTAATGTCAGTATGTACTTGTATAAACTTACAATCATGTACATCTGTTCCATCAAGAACTCGCTACTGAACCTTGGCTATATTTTTGACACATTATGTCTAAACATCTACAATGCTAAATCTTTCTTGGTATATTATCATATGTATATATAGCTCATAGATCCTAATAAAAGTTAACAACATATGCCACTACTCGGAATTCCAAATATATCACCTTGTAAAAACACATCTTTGCAAGGATTGGTGCATGACCCTGACAATCATGGCATCCATCCTCATGCCACTATATACTGTATCAGCCCCTATCCAGCAACAAAATATGCCATATCAAAAGGGAAGCCCCCAACTCATTGCCCTGGACATAACCCCCCACCCCCCGACTCTTGCCCTACATCCTCAACCTACACCCTTTCACCTTCCAAGTTCATCCGAGTCAAACGTCCAAGTCATCTGTCCAAAAGTAAAAGTCAACCGTCGCCCTTGTCCCCTCCCCTTTCCAGGTACCCTTTCACACCTACCCATACTGTATTCCTAACATTATCCGTCTGCTATCCCTCACCATGGAGAATCTAGCCCTCTCTCCTTATTACCTTAACCGCAGCAGCTTTTCAACAGTCATCTCCCTGTACTCCACTGGGAAACTTTTAACCCAATCTCTCCCATAAATCCCCTCGTTCCTACGATAAAAACTCGCCGCAATGGCCCTTATTCTGACATCTTCCTCATACTCCCGCATAACCCATGACAAGTGAATATATTCAGCGGCCAAATACCTGATCGCCCTAATAACATATTTGCCGACACCTCCTATGTCCAAACTTAACACCCTCAGCGTGATCAAACCCCCTCCCCCCATCATTCGGATCACTCTTCCAAACCATGACCTCACCCCTCCTAGCTCCTCACAGAAATAGATTGCATGGTAAGCCGTCTCGCGTTCCCCACACCTCACACACGCTCCCTCATGTATTAAGCCCATATCACACAACACCACTCGAGAAGCATCTCTCGCATAATGTCCTCACACAAACGTAAATCCTTCCCTCCCCACCATCTACGTACCTCTGACATGACTTTTCCTATCCTACATCATTTCACACCCACTTCCCCCAGATACCTCTGTTTCACATACATACCTATGACCATCTGCTTTACCAGCAATAACCCCATGCCACCGTCACGCTGTGACATCATGACCGTCTCTTTCGATAAACAATGTCTTCCAAATCCCAAAACATACCTTAATACTTTCGTTTGCAAAGCCACCACCTCCTTGTCCACCAAGGGATATATTGCCACTACAAACCACAGTTTACTGTAAATTAAGGTATTGACAACCACCACCCTTAGCAATAATGTTACATCCCCTGGTTTCCAAACTTGCATTCTTCGCAGCGCTGCCCCCACCACCGCCCAGGTATTTGCTTCTCTCGCCCTACCAAAGTCACCACAAAATATAACACCACATCTTTTAATCACATCGATTATTGACCATCCATATCTTAACCCCAATTTCCCCCCCCACCCACGTCCCTACCTCCAATAACTTGGACTTAACTTTATTAACCCCTAACCCAGTCGCCCTACCAAACACTCCTATTAATTTGCCAACATTCCTCAATACTACTAGGCTTCATACTACTAGGTAGGAGGCTTCATACTACTAGGTAGGAGGCTTCATACTACTAGGTAGGAGGCTTCATACATCTTGCTGGAGGGTCATGCAAAATTGTAAGCTACATACATCTTATTGAAGGCTTCTAATAATGTTGCCCAGTAACTCATGAGAGACAGTGACTCCACTCTATATTGCAGACAAGGAGTCAGAAAATATAACAAAACTGCCATGTTTTGGAGAATTGCACAGTCTATAGGAAAAGGAAACCAATCCTTTCTAATGAATACATCTGAGGAAAAGTTTCTTAATTATGCCATGTGTATATATTACTCTTTTAGATTCATCCTAAGTAAGTTTTTTTATGCACATTAACACGTACGTACAATTATCATACATAGTGTAAATTACCTAGGATAACCCAAAAATGTCAAAAAGACTTATTTCTATTGGGGTCCTTGAACTATTAAGCTCTTAACTAGTGCTATTTAATCAGGGTGAAGGTGAATCCAAGAATTTAGATTTACACGACAGTATAGGCCAGCTAAGTCGCTGATGCATCTCGTTTTCTCTTATATTTATTCTTTAAGAGAAAATGGATTACATCACCTTATCAGGACAAACTTTAGTCGGAACACAATGGCGCATGATTTGGGTTAATTTTTGGATATGATTGCTAATGTTATATTTTATGGCAAAAAAGATGGTGCTATCTGCTGCACAGCCGACCTAACTAGTATCATAACTTACTAGACTTACCTGGGTATATGTATCGAACCCTCAAGTGTCACCCCGATATCCGCTGTCTTGACTGAAGTCGTAGTGTCTTACGGTGTAGTTTGTCTCTGAAGATTGTTCGCAACACTGTACACTACACTGTCCTCCAATATTTGTCCTTTATTTCACGGTAAATTCACAATAGTTCTACCATGAACTGTTGAAATTGTCACTGTGAAGCAAAATCGCGCGGATCAGTATTCTACGTCTGTTATCCCGGCTGTAATGTTTTCCCAGGAAAGCTTCAAAGCAATCTGACCCTGGAGCGGGCTTCGCCTTGGGGTGCGGCCCCAAAATCGAGGACTTCAGCATAATTTCCCAACGTGCTACGTGACCACACTCTGGTACACACTGACTGCATCTGCTTCCAATTACTGATCATGCGGAAGCAACGCCATTTGCCCCTTCTGAGAGGGTTGGGTCCCTCAGGGGCTGAAAGCGCTGATACCCCTTCTTTCTGGAGAAATTTTCTCCACAACCCTTTTGGTGTGTCTCAAAATCATGCAATCTTTGTGCTATATTATCTGTCTGTTATGGTTAAAGAAGAAATAATGGAGAGTTACTTTAAATTAAGTATGTAATCCTTGAAATAAGAAACTAAAAGTAAATAACTTTTAATAATTAACATGAGAATGCTCGAGAAAAAAAGCTATGTTGCATCAGGAAAGATCCTTAAGGGAGAATATGGGTGATATCCAGTGATTACGAGGGTTGAATGCAGCAAGCAGATGTTGGATCATGTTCACAGAAGTTGGATTAACCCAAAGGATGAGAGGAAACTAACTAAAAAGCAATAAGCTTGCAACACTCAAGAAATTTATCTTAACTCTTGAAAGACATTCGCATGACCAGATGGAAGATGAAGAGATGGGAAGATTCATATCTGATGAGCAGATGTGCCAAGTGGAGAATAATGTGGTATGTAAGTGATTTCCTGTCAATCTACCCACTTAGCACTTATATTAATCTTAAAGTTAACAAATATTGATAATATTTTTAATATCTAATTTTAGAACTGATTCCTGTATATCTGAATTTCAGTCTTGTTAATTAACCATTAAAGTTACAAGTCAAATTTATAACACTGTCATTAAATGTATCAAATCACTATTTCAACGATGCATAACCAAAGCCTTGTGGCATACTTCCCCATACACGATCATATTTAAACACCAGACATATCACATAATGCGAAGCCAGGACTATCACATGTCCCATCACATGACCATACAAAGTCCTCCCCACAGCCCAGCTCATCACATCGCCCTGATGAGGTTATGACTTAACTCAAGGTGACATAACAGAGGTATGAAGATGAATGAACAAAACAGCTTGAGTACTTAGAAAATGTTGATAACAAATATATATAATTAGAAATTATAACATATCTAAAGATTTAAAGATTTAAAGGCCTATCCCAGTCAAAACAGAAAGCGCTAAACCAGCATTTATTACTTCAATGGGTTGGTTATTAGAGGGTTCAGGCAAAATTCCTACTTAGGAAAATATACATTTATTAGTATTAACAAAATATATATACACACCAGAAAAACACTTTCACATTTCTCTAGGCCTAAACACCCAAATAAGGGTACATAATGAGCCAGCGGGCTGGAGAGCTAGAGCAACACAAAGACATATATGTACCTTCTATTTTTCTTGAAGGTCTGATGTCAGCAACTATAGGCCTGTTAGTATACTCAGTGTAGTATCCAAAATTCTAGAGAGGGCGGTGTATTGTCAAGTTGTTAAGTATCTTAATGACAACAACATTCTTCATAGTTACCAATCAGGCTTTAGGAGCTCTCACTCAACCGACACCTCCCTAATTAATCTGATGGATTACATGAGAACTGAAATGTCGATAGGGAACCTCATAGGTTCCCAATCATAGCTGTCTGGATAGGCTAGAAAATCCCACACCGAATATTATCCTCCTAAAAGAATAGTATGAGTCGGTGTTCAGCAACCCACTAAATGACAGCAATTTGAAAATGCAAAAGCATTTTTCACTGCAGCAGAAGGCCGCGCAGACCAACTAACTGACATTAGTACAAATCCCATAGATTTCGAAAAAAGAAATGGATAATATGCCCACTCACTCAGCACCTGGAGCAGATTCATGGAATGTTCTATTTATGAAGAAGTGCAAAGTACCACTAGCAAGAGCCCTCAGTATTCTTTGGAGAAAGAGCTTAGATCTAGGTGAAACACAGGAGGCTTTAAAGAGTGCAGACACAGCGGAGCACTAGCTAAAAATTATGGACCAGTAGCAACAACTTCTCACATTATAAAAATCTTCGAGAGAGTGATGAGACGGTAGATTACAAATTTCATGGACCAGCACAACCGGTATAACCCGAACCAGCATGGTTTTAAAGCAGGACGATCATGCCTGTCACAGCTGCTGAATCATTATGACAGAATTACGGAGGCTTTGTAAGACGACCAAAACGTAGATGTGATTTACACAGATTTTGCAAAGGCGTTTGACAAATGCGATCATAGATATAAAGCTCAGTTCCCCAAGGCACTGTCCTGGCACCTCTGGTGTTTCTCATCCCCATAGAAGACATAAATAAAAACACCCGACACAGTTTTGTATCATCATTTGCAGATGACACTAAAATAAGCATGAAAGTCACTACGGCAGAAGACACTGAAAAATTTCAGGAAGACATAAACAGAGTTTTCCAGTGGACAATAACATGACGTTCAGTGGTGATAAGTTCCACCTGCTTAGGTATGGAAACCATACCACGGGTGGGGTTCGAACCCGCTGTCAGAGAGTCTCAAAACTCCAGACCGTCGCGTAAGCTTACCCCATACCGCGGGTTCGAACCCCACCCGTGGTATGGTTTGTTTGCAATCGTGTCATTACGATTTCGTGATTCGTGAGTCATGTTGAAGGCTTTGAAGGGGACTTGAGCTAGAGTTCGTCACGGCCATCCTAGCGGGAGATTCGTCTGTAAAAACTTGCATTTGTGGACACAGTGGTGCCTATGCTAATCTTCCTATGGTGTAGAAATATACCAAGTTGGATGAATCTTATTGAAGCTAGCTGGCCCAGTGGCTTACGCGACGGTCTGGAGTTTTGAGACTTTCTGACCGCGGGATCGAACCCCACCCGTGGTATGGTTTGTTTGCAATCGTGTCATTACGATTTCGTGAGTTAGGTAGGGAAAGAATGAAGAACTCATGAGGGTCTCCAAATAGAACGAAAGGAACATGTAAAAGACTTGGGAATAATTATGTCAGCTGACCTTTCTTTTAAAGAACATAGTAAGACAAAAATCACGACAGCCAGGAGGATGACGGGGTGGGTTATGAGAATTTTCAAAACAATGGAAATAATGCCAATGGTGACAACCCACTTCAAATCGCTAGTGCTCCCTCATTATAGAACATTGCTCAGTACTGACGGCCCCGTTCAAAGCAGGAGAATTATCAGAGCTGGAACAAATACGAGATCGTTTACGGCTCACACTGAGCCAGTAAAGCACCTAAATTACTGTGAACGCCTTCAAATCTTGAACTTGTACTCACTGGAGCGAAGGAGAGAGATTCATGATAATATACACCTGGAAAGTACACGAGGGTCTGGTCCCAAATCTGCACACTGCCATTACAACATACTGGAGTGAGAGATATGGGAGGAAGTGCAAAATAAACCCAGTGAGGAGCAGGGGTGCGGTGGGGACAATAAGAGAACACTGTATCAACATTCGGGGTCCCAGATTATTCAACATTTTACGAGAAGATATCAGAAACACGGTTGAAACAAGTGTAAAAGCCTTTAAGAGGAAACTGGACAAGTATCTTCACCAGGTGCAAGATCATCCAGGCTGTGATGGATATGTGGGGCAGCGGGTCTCCAGCAGCAACAGCCTGGTTGACCAGAGTAGTGAGTAGTGAGAGCTGAACTGAGTAGTGAGAATAATGAGAGCTGAACTGCTCTAAAAATATTTGTTTCGTATAGTTTTCTCTGTTGCACTGTTGATATATTGATTTAAATTAAAAATGTGTAAAAATAATAAATTTGCACTAAAACTCACATCTTGTTCGATCCGCAATGAATCTGGGAAGATTGTACCACTGTCTGAGAGAGTAAACCTCAATCTGCTGACCCTGTTAGAATCCCCGCAATCCTTCATGAGTTATAAATACCCGCAATCCTTCATAAGTTATAATCCTTTGTTATGGATTTCTTCTGGCTTGTTACTCACATAGTAACTTCTTGCTTTTCATAATTTATCATTTTTTGCTTTTTTTCCAGGTTCTTTCTCCTCCTCTTCTTCTCTTTTCATTCCTAATTGAACTGCAAGATGGTTTGGTCTTTGTTTTTCTCCTCGTATTTGGTATGTCTTTCTCTGTTGTTTCTTTGCACTTCTTATTCCATCCAACACAAGTTGTTGTGTGTTGTCTCAATGTTTCCCTTCACTCATCCTTACTATTCCCCATTCCTTTTTAATAACCCGGTTTGGTAAGTGCTTTTTACCTCCTGATTTTACTCAAGTCAGAATTTCATGAGGAACTAATCATGGTATTGTATGGTAGCTGCCCAGAATAGATGGCTTGATAATATTGTACTTGAAGAAAAAGAAGAAATAAAGTTTCTCCAGGTCTCTTCATTCACCCTTTCCTACCGGTTCCTTAAATCTTGATAATGTTGTACTTGAAGAAAAAGAAGAAATAATGTTTCTCCAGGTCTCTTCATTCACCCTTTCCTACCGGTCCCTTAAATCTTTGACTCAAGAAGTTCCTCGTCGCTTCTTCCAAGAGTTTTTCCCACCAACTTTCCAGTTCCCATAAGAATCTAGGTTCGCTGAATCACTTTCCCCGCTGTATAAAATTTTCTAGAATCTTAATTGTTCTTCTATATTTCTTTCTCTTGAGTTGCTGTGTTTAGTAAATGGTGAGGCGTAGTCGGCCAGCCATTCGGGGCCCAGCCATTCGGGGCCCAGCCAGCCGGGACCCAGCCAGCCGGGACCCAGCCAGCCGGGACCCAGCCAACCGGGGCACAGCCAGCAGGGGCCCACCTAGCCGGGGCCCTGGTATTAGACACATTGTTGGGCCACCCTCTTCCCCTCCACCAAAAATTAAAATAATATGTATTGCATAAAGTGAAGAGTGTAGATAGATTGAAAAATAGCCAAGAAAAGATCCTTACAATTTTTTCAAGAAAAATGCCAAAAATAAAATTTACTTTATTGATGACAACACTATAATAATAAAGCTTTAGAAACAGAAAGTCACTATGTATATATATATATATATATATATATATATATATATATATATATATATATATATATATATATATATATATATATATGCAAGACAATCGTGAGGACGTGTCTAGTGTACTCTCTGTGGAGACTTTTCTACGGTGCTTCCGTTCTTAGCTACCTGAGATTGGATGATGGTTTCCCTCGACTACGAGCAGCTATATCTCCAACTTAAGGCGGAATTAGCGGAAGCTAGAAGAGAAATTCAACGATTGAAGGGTATATGCAAGGATTATCCCCGGAACAATGTCGCCGATGATCAGACCAACGAATGGATGCTAGTCGGTTCTGAAGGGATGAAGCTGAAGTTGAAGAAGGTCCAGGAGACTGCTGTGAAAACCAGCAACTCTTTTTTCTTGTTATCAGACGAATGTGAAGACATCCCAGCGATGACAATCTCTACAAAAACCGTCGAGAACGTCATGCACACCGCCAGTCGAGGTAAGAACATTGTTTTAGTTGGGGATAGTCAGATTAGGTTTATGGATAGGGAATTTTTTGTGTAAGGAAAATGCAGTAACATTCATTGACAACTGGGACCTCTTCTATGGCAGAAATGACATGTATGCCAGGGATGGGGTTCACTTATCTAGGTCTGGGGTGGGGGCACTGGCAACTGCAGTGGAGGTAGCTGTTAGGGCTTTAAACTAGAAAAAGTTAGTGGTATGGGTTATGGGGGGAAACAGTGAAGTCCCAATGTAGTAATGTTATAAATTCTAGGGAAACTAGTAGTAGACAGAATAAGGTGGATATTGGAAAGTCAGTGGCACTAGGTGACAAGGACAGTAATAGGTATAGTGGAAAAACAGAAATGAGCAGGAAGGGTAAAGAGAAAGGAGGGTCTTTAAGTGTATATTACACCAATAGTCTTAGTGCTAGGAATAAGATAGACGAGTTGAGATTAGTTGCAAGTATTGGTAATATTGATGTTTTTGCAATAACTGAGACATGGTTTAATATGAAAAATCGGGACATGCCTGCCGAATGTCACATTCAGGGTTTTAAATTGTTCCAAGTAGACAGAAGTATCGTTAAGGGGGGTGGGGTGGCACTCTATGTCCGTGATCATTTAAATTGTTGCATAAAACAAAAAACACAGAGTCTGTCTGGATAGAATTTTCAGAGGGGTGTGAAAAATTGATTTTAGGCGTGATTTACCGTCCTCCAAACTTAGATAGGGAACAAGGGAGATTACTTTGGGAGGAAATTGTTAAGGCCACAAGGCGTTATGCATGCTGTATTCTGGGCACGCGCCCCAGCTCGGAAGAGCTGGATGAGATTTTAGCATTATAATCAGTGACAAACATGTAACAATATGTACTAAACATGTATCTCTCAAACCTTGTGTACTGTATATGCCATCTTTATATCAACAATGTATCTCTTAAATTTTTGTACCATATTATGAATATATATATATATATATATATATATATATATATATATATATATATATATATATATATATATATATATATATATATATATATATATATATATATATATATATACATATATATTAAGTACTAAAGTACTTAACCTTACTCTAGAAGACGGGCAGTGGGATCAAGCTACACTCCCAGTCAGACTAGGAGGCATTGGTGTCCGCAAGTCATCTCAGATTGCTCTACCTGCTTTCCTGTCTTCATGCATTGCATCCAGAGGGCTTGTAGCAGCAATTCTCCCTGAACATCTTAGGGACACGATTGGAATCCATGACCCATATATATATATATATATATATATATATATATATATATATATATATATATATATATATATATATATATATATATATATATATATATAGGAGGAACCACCTCTAGAACTTTACTGGGGACCCTCATCCTCAGAGAAGACAATAAATGTACCTCAGGGAAAACTCGAGGTTCTCCCCGGAGCTGTTTGAATATTATCTTCTCCTACCACCCCCTATATATATTATACGAGTGCTTTATTAATAGACAGAATACATTGACAGAAAACACAAACGTGAACATGAATACATTGTTACAATATATCAAAGATTATGAATTTCCTCCAGCTCCTCCGAAGCCCAGTTTGCAGCATGCATTTCCCCTCTGGATGGCCACGCTGAGGCGCTGGAACATGGAAGTGGCTACCCTTGGGGCCCTGGTGGTGTCGATGAGTCTGGAACCCAGTTCTTTAAATAAACGTGTTGCATTTTTTCACCATGCTCCCAAGGTCTCTGATCACACTGGGACAAATTGATACTGTTGGCTTATGTCCCTGTACTTGCCGGTCTTGTACTCATCCCTGTGGTCAGCAGCTCCTCCCTGTCGTCCGACACTGTGAAGGATGTAGGTGTCAGCCAGTGTCGACACACAGGTATAGTCCCATGCTAAGAGCTTGCCATTCTTCCAAGGATAGATGGTGATCCTGTCGGGGTGGTTTGCTGGGTTGTGGGTATTGTTGACTGCTAGTGATCGGGGCTCTGGGCTCTCTCTCGGCTGGGCATCCATCTGAAGCAAGGGGTCTCTTTATGATGTCGTTGACTTCATTGTGTCTTGCATGCCAGCCCTTGGTTTTGGAAGTTTAGACCATGTAGACCATATTGGTCGGCTTGCGCATCGCCACAATTACACGCATATTCTATGTGAATTGGTGCAGCAAGGCGCAGAGCCACTGCAATACGGAGGGTCTTAGGGTCGAAGCGTGTTCCAATTGCCGAAATGGGAACTTTTTGGAGGAAGTCCCCAGAGTAATGTTCACTCACAGCTAAGAGACGGGCAGTCTGCCTGTGTGATGTTACAGCCCTAAGCATGTTGGCAAGCATCTTTTCAGTGATGGGGCCATCCCAGCTTGACTGTTTGTAGGCCAGTTCTGCACTAGGTTTTGGTGCTGGAGCAGCAAGAGTCTCCCATTCAGTGATGGCACTGGCGTAGCTAGGGTCTTGTATTCCTGCTGAATCACTGAGGTTGTCCGGAAGAATTTGTTTTATTAGCTCATTTGATGCTATGGAAGAGGATAGGAAAGCTGGTAGGGCAATCTGGGAGGATTTGCGTACTCCCAGCCCCCCAAGCCTGACTGGAAGTGAGGCTTGCAACCACTGTCCATCTTCGTGCTGCATGGACAGCTGCTTCACAGCCTTGTGCCAGCCAGGTACATTTGTTTTAAGTGTTGTGTCCTTAAACCGGTGAAACCTCGTGCTGATCCCTGTGGAAATGACAAAGCAGCTTTATACACATCAGCGTCCTGTAAGATTAAATGTTCTTCACCTGCTGCAATGTCAGGGATGTCATTGTTGGTACTGGGAGCCCTGGGTGGATGTTTGTCCTTCAGGGCTTGTGCTGTAATGAAGTCCTTAGGAGCGATGGTATCCTCACTGGTTATGAGCCTCAGTGCTCCAATAGTATTACCCTCTTCTATTTTTCTGCTAATTTGAGCCCTGATTTTTGAGGCGTCAGGTGTCCTATTGTTGGCATTTGCCCGGCGGGTTGTTTGACGCCCTGGATGGGAGACGGGCGAGGTTGTCATCTCTAGGGAATGCATTTATTCCCCTAATAACATATGTTGCATGTGACTTGTCCCTCCTTGGTGGAACAGCCAAACAGGCATTGCCAAATAGCAATAGGTTGTGCCATGATCCATGTGCAATACACTCGCAAACAGGGGATTTTAATGCAAAACAAGCCACATGGGGATGCAAATGTTTAGCTCAAGGCTTTTGTACCCTCGTATATATATATCAATGCACCACACAGGCAGAAACAAGCGGGTATATTCAAAGAAAAATCGCAGTCAGCCGGATTCGAACCTACTACAGGGAGACTGACATGGTTTTCTAAGTAATGATCTAGACCACTCAGCCAAAAATGCCTTAAAAGCTGGGCAGCCTAATTTACAAGCCATGTTTCTTCCTCGCCCGGGCACTTTAGTGACCTCCAGCATGGTTTCAATCTCCTCCTGTATGTTCTGATCTCACAAGCGTAAAACACATCGTTTTAGTATTTCCTTTCCCTTATCTTTTGTTTCTCCATCCTTATGTTTTTTTTTTTTTAATTTATGCAAGTATCATAATTACTCTTGTTCAATCGGCTTTGTAGTTATTTGCTTGTGATTGGCTGTAGCTTCTCTGAGAATAATGTCTGTTTTGTGATTGGCTGTAGCTTCTTTGAGAATAATGTCTGTTTTGTGATTGGCTGTAGCTTCTCTGAGAATAATGTCTGTTTACTGTGTCGCCTCTTGAGTTTATCTTATCCTGTTGCTTCCATTTTTTTTCTCTAGTATTGACGAGATCTATGTTTTTTAACCCAGTAATTATGTAAACGTTTAGTCATTTTTACTATAATGTTACTAAGGAAAAGAAGCGATATTTAACACTTAGCATTACATGTTTGAATTGTCAATTTACAATCTGACAAAGTGACTTTTGCCTACAATACAATGAGAAAGTCATTTTTGTATTTCATACTGAGAAAAGAAATTGTATCAGAGCAGAGGGTTGCCTCAGCACGAACATAAACAACACAGGAGAGGGACGAGTGTCACATTACTCTCGTCTCTGCCACCAAACTCTCGTCTCCGCACTGCTTCTCTTCCATCTTTAAAAGGTAAAAATTCAAACACAGAGATTCCATTCTTCATGTCAAAAGTTCACTAATATTATACATGTGTTTCACATGCTGGGTTTTAAACTAGTACCAAAACTAACCAGGAATTTATCTTAATCTTGCTAAATTGGTTCCCTGGAATTACCAGTTTATGCAAATAGCTTTAGTTAGTTATTTTCTTCAGTTGAAAATTGAGGGGTTGGAAGCTTTAATCGTCAGGTGACCCTCCAAATTTACGAATATTTACATGAGTTCACCATATGCTGTAGAATCACATTAGGATCACTTACGTACTACTCTACATAATGGTTACAACTATGACTATAATTTTTAAAGGGGTGGACAGGTAAGCCAGCGGAAGGCCTCAGTCAGTTGACCAGAAACTCCAACGACGGGTCTTCATCTAAGACCCGCGTCAGGAAACACTTGTCCTGTTTCCTGACGAACGTTACCTAACCTAACAGTACGCTAATAAACGAGATGTATTTCGGTCACTGGGCGCTCCAACGTAAGTATCTATATTGCATACGCCCAGCCCCCTGTACGCCAATACACGCTAAAGGAATAGTGCAGATTGTGGCATGTTTACAAAGCAGTTAAACATCAGCGTTGACGATTTGAAACGAATAACAAGAGGTATTCGCAAGTTATCACATAGTCACCAATATCCCAATTTCCAAATCTGATGTTTCACCTAGAAACGTCAGCTTTTAAGCCCAGCTGATGAGACATACTGAGAATTTAACAAAATTTGCGCCTACACCTCATAAACCGGTGAAGTGGATCATCCATTTCGCAAGATGAATCAGTCATTATTTTAATGAGGGAAAAGTGAAGAACCAGTATAGCGTCTGTGGAATGGCAAGCATTCAGATTCACTCCAAGAGTCCCTCACCAGAATCTAGTTAAATTATTGCAATAATGTCATACAATTTCGAGATTAAAAGTGTCGAAATAACACATATTAGAAATACCAACCTTCTTCTACGTAAGATAATTTTAAAGCCGATCTGAAAAAGCTTTTTAAAAGCATCTCACATAACCCAATTTTGGGAATGGTCTATATGAAATTTAGCAGAGGTCACCTGCACTTGTCGGTTGATCCACGAACCTTCACCTAGCAATAGTAAATCATAGTTGAAAATTTGAAGGACTTCTATAGTTATAAACAAAAACCTTGGGGAAAGTTAGGAGAAGACAAATACTCCGTAGCTTACAGTAGCAGTAAGTCGTACAGTGTTAAGGGGTCAATAAACTCGTGAAAATTTGAAAAAAAAACATACATAATTGTGTTTTTAAGACAGTCGAAACATATTTTTTTTAAATTAGCAGATTAGCACATAAAAAGCTCATAATTAAATAAAAAATATATACCCTATCATCGTATTATATACCCTATTATCATATTATATACCCTATTATCATATTATATACCTTATTATCATATTATATACCTTATTATCATATTATATACCCTATTATCATATTATATACCTTATTATCATATTATATACCTTATTATCATATTATATACCCTATTATCATATTATATACCCTATTATCATATTATATACCCTATTATCATATTATATACCCTATTATCATATTATATACCCTATTATCATATTATATACCCTATTATCATATTATAAACCATATTATCATATTATATACCCTATTATCATATTATATACCTTATTATCATAGTATATACCCTATTATCATATTATATACCCTATTATCATATTATATAACCTATTATCATATTATATACCCTATTATCATATTATATACCCTATTATCATACACAAATGCCTGGATATTTGAATCTGAGCACAAGAGGAATTCTGAAGTTATTACTTCATGCTATCATAGGTAAATACACTTGTTTTTTAATGGTAATTTTTATAGAGTGAAATTACTAAGAGTGCAACAGACAGAAAGTCAAATTGCCAGAAATCAAATTACTGATACTCAGGTTATCGGGAATCAAATTACCAGAAGTGAAATTAATAATAAAAGAAATGTCTATACATTTCTTAAACATTCGTCAGGTGTTGGTCAATATCTGGGTTTTCCTTGCTGACCCTCAATATCTGGGTTTTTCTTCTTGACCCTCAATATCTGGGTTTTTCCTGCTTGACCCTCAATATCTGGTTTTTCTAATCTTGACCCTCAACATCTGGGTTTTTCCTTCTTGACCCTCAATATCTGTTTTTTTCCTTCCTGACCCTCAATATCTGGGTTTTTTCTTCCTGACCCTCAATATCTGGGTTTTTGCTTCTTGGCCCTCAATATCTGGGTTTTTCCTTCTTGACCCTCAATATCTGGGTTTTTTCTTCTTGACCCTCAACATCTGGGTTTTTCCTTCTTGACCCTCAATATCTGGGTTTTTCTTCTTGACCCTCAATATCTGGGTTTTTTCTAATCTTGACCCTCAACATCTGGGTTTTTCCTTCTTGACCCTCAATATCTGTTTTTTCCTTCCTGACCCTCAATATCTGGGTTTTTCCTTCCTGACCCTCAATATCTGGGTTTTTGCTTCTTGGCCCTCAATATCTGGGTTTTTTCTTCTTGACCCTCAATATCTGGGTTTTTTCTAATCTTGACCCTCAACATCTGGGTTTTTCTTCTTGACCCTCAATATCTGTTTTTTTCCTTCCTGACCCTCAATATCTGGGTTTTTCCTTCCTGACCCTCAATATCTGGGTTTTTGCTTCTTGGCCCTCAATATCTGGGTTTTTTCTTCTTGACCCTCAATATCTGGGATTTTCCCTCTTGACCCATGAAAAATAAAGGTGCAGATATATGCTACCTGAGGTTTCTGATAGCCTAATGAAACTATGATGAGTAAATCAACAAAGTCACAGTGACTGTTAAGAGCGTGTCCTTGAGGTTATCTCCGCGTGGAGAGCCACAAGCTAAGTCACTGTATGTCCCTCACATGCTAAGTCACTGTATGTCCCTCACAAGCTAAGTCACTGTATGTCCCTCACAAGCAATGATAAGCAATAATTGAAACCACTTTTATGTCTAACAAACTGCGATCATTTAAAGCAGTTTATTTTTTACCTCAAATTTTCTGTAGGTCACAGGCCGTCTCTCATCGAGGTAGAGGTGACCAAAAGTTGAAGTACACTCAATAACTGTCTTGCTAGAAGGGATAATACACACGACCGTCTAAACTGCAACATTCTTCCTTCAGAGTGCAGGCACTGCCCTTCTCACCTCCAGGGCTAAGTGGTTTCTCAGAATCTCTCCGTGAATGTTAACTTTCTCACACTCAAACAGCACATAAAGCCATAAAAAAAGGTCGTCTTCATTCACTATTATTTAACATACTCACATGGTCAAGCTCTGAGCAGTCAAAACCTCCTTTACTTCTTCCATTCAGCCATTACTGGAACGACCCTTACTTCTCAATTCGTACATCCTAAACAAATAGGTGCATCCTAATCCCATAGGTGCATGGGGAATTGGAGGCAATCGAGTTCGATCCATGGAAGGAGAGGATAAACAAACAATATTGGATCAAAAATCCCCACTGCGTACAAAGAATATATTTTGAAATAAAAAAGACCTCGATATAACTGACAACGATGTGGCCGAGAGAAAAAAAGAACGTTAAAGTCTGAACGTTCATGGAAAAAGTGGTGATGTAGGTGGTAAGGGTTGTCTGGCAGCGAGGGTGCTGGCTTAGTGACAGAGTCTGGCAGCGAGGGTACTGGCTTAGTGACAGAGTCTGGCAGCGAGGGTGCTGGCTTAGTGACAGAGTATGGCAGCGAGGGTGCTGGCTTAGTGACAGAGTCTGGCAGCGAGGGTGCTGGCTTAGTGACAGAGTCTGGCAGCGAGGGTGCTGGTTTAGTGACAGAGTCTGGCAGCGGGGTACTGGCTTAGTGACAGTCTTGTGCCATCACTAAGCATGATACTGTTTAGTGTGTGGTCTCACAGTGGGGTGTGGGAGCTTCTCTCTAACCTACTCTTGTTTTCGAAGGTAAATCTAATATATAAAGTGTGCTGGTCAGCAGTGAGGATAACTGGTGAGCACACCGTCCGTCAACGTGTGGAGGCTGAATCAACGGTTACAGGCAATCCATTCCGGGTGGTATGGATTGGGTGAATACCACCCACAGGATGGCATAGATGGGTGACTACCACCCGCAGGATGGTATGGATGGGGTGACTACCACCCAAAGTATGATATGGATGGGGTGACTACCACCCACAGGATGGTATGGATGGGGTGACTACCACCCAAAGTATGATATGGATGGGGTGACTACCACCCACAGGATGGTATGGATGGAGTGACTACCACCCACAGGATGGTATGGATGGGGTGACTACCACCCACAGGATGGTATGGATGGGGTGACTACCACCCAAAGTATGATATGGATGGGGTGACTACCACCCACAGGATGGTATGGATGGAGTGACTACCATCCTGTGGATGGTATGGATGGGGTGACTACCACCCACAGGATGGTATGGATGGGGTGACTACCACCCAGGATGGTATGGAAGGGGTGACTACCACCCACAGGATGGTATGGATGGGGTGACTACCATCCACAGGATGGTATGGATGGGGTGATTACCACCTACAGGATGATATGGATGGGATGACTACCACTCACAGGATGGTATGGATGGGGTGACTACCATCCACAGGATGGTATGGATGGGGTGACTACCATCCACAGGATGGTATGGATGTGGTGACTACCACTCACAGGATGGTATGGATGGGGTGACTACTACCCACAGGATGGTATGGATGTGTTGTGTGGGTTTTGAGAGAGATAATAAGGGGTACCAAGTAAACTCACGGATAGATGGTGGAGTAGGTATATTACGTGAGAGAGGAATGGTAACCCAGCACCTCCTGTCTGTTTGTAGGTCAATGGCGTAATGAGATCTATGCCTCTGCGTGGGCATAGACATGCGCCGAGCCTCTGACGTCACGGGTATTGTGACGTCATAGGCTTCAAGGGATCTTACATCTAAAGGCTGGTCTTACATCAAATACTACACAAGTATAGTACAAATAGTTCATATATTACACAAGTATAATACATATGATATATAAGACAGATGGGGTGACTACCACCCACAGAATGGTATAGATGGGGTGACTACCACCCACAGGATGGTATGGATGGGGTGACTACCACCCACAGGATGGTATGGATGGGGTTACTACCACCCAGGATGGTATGGATGGGGTGACTACCACCCACAGGATGGTATGGATGGTGTGACTACCACCCACAGGATGGTATATATGGGGTGACTACCACTCACAGGATGGTATGGATGGGAGTGACTACCACCCACAGGATGGTATGGATGAGGTGACTACCACCCACAGGATGGTATGGATGGGGTGTCTACCACCCACAGGATGGTATGGATGGGGTGACTACCACCAACAGGATGGTATGGATGGGGTGACTATGTGGTTACTACCACCCACAGGATTGTATGGATGGGGTGACTACCACCCACAGGATGGTATAGATGGGGTGACTACTACCCACAGGATGGTATTGATGGGGTGTCTTCCACCCACAGGATGGTATGGATGGGGTGACTACCACCCACAGGATGGTATGGATGGGGTGACTACCACCCACAGGATGGTATGGATAGGGTGACTACCACCCACAGGATGGAATATATGAGACTACCACCCACAGGATGAGAATGGATGGGGTGACTACCACCCATATGAAAGAAGGAACACTGCAGCAGGCCTACTGGCCCATGCGAGGCAGGTCCAAATCTCCCACCGGCTTACGCCAGATTGCCTGTGTGCGATTGGTCAGGCTAATTACAACACCTTTCGATCGACTCCACAGGTTACTGCTTAATAAAAATATTGAATTAGTGCAACATGAAGAGAAGATGCTTTTCATCACAAGGAAAAGAGCCAGGACAGAATTCTTTAAGAAGATTCTCCCAAGCTGGTACAACTACCTACTTGATTACATTTATGGCGAGCTGAGGAGGATGAGGTGGTACACTGAGCTCACTCATACTACCAAACTAAATAATCTTATTGCACAGAGCGGCTGGACTTTGTTATTAACTTGTCTAGAAAAAAACATAGTGATCAGCAAGCAGCTCTAGGAGTTAGATTAAGTTTTGTTCCCACAACTAGGAATGTTAATTATGTAGACCTAGCTAAGTCGTTTTATTTGTTGCAAAAAGATAGGGACCTGACGCCTGATGCGTTTAAAATCTGTGAAGGAATGATGTATGGTACCTTACTCCCTCCTGTGCTACCCAACTGCCCTCTACATTTTATCAAAGCATAAAAGCGTCTAAGTATCCATCAGATCTTGTGTCTAACGAAAGTAGATAAATCTAACTCGCTTTTCATTTTAGATGAAGTTGAATATTTTCATAAGATCAACAGTTCACTAAGGGATAATCAAACGTTAAAACCTCTAACTAAGAACCCTCTTGAACATGTGAACTCTCACTTCAATAAACGACTTAAAACGTTATTGAAGGGGAATGATGAATTAATTAAATGTCTGTCAGCCAGGTCGATAACTACCGCATATTTATGGATTAATTAGGACCCATTAACCAGGGAAGCCAACCCATCCTATTATAGGCTCAGTAGGCTTGGCTGTATACAGCTTATCCAAAATGGGAAACTAAACTTCTAACCTGTATGGTTGGAAAGATTTCTGATGACCATATTAAAAATAATGTTGACCTTTCAGAGAGGCTCCAGAAATTAAATAAATCACATGACTTTACTCTTGTGAGTTTTGATGTCACAGCATTATTTACTGCAGTCTCTGTACCTGATTTCCGTACGTATCTTAAGAGGAACTAGAAAACTTCTCCATATCCCCCATTAACATAATTATTGAACTTTAATAAATTTGTGTGATGGAGTGCAAGTTCATATTTGAAGGTAAATACAATACTCACAAAAAAGGCAAGGCCATGGGAAATCCTTTCAGTCCATTACTCAGGAACTTAAATATGGAATTCTGTGAGACTAGAATCCTTAAAGATATTCTCAATAGTAAAGCCAAGTGGTTCAGATACGTAGATGATGTTCTTTGTGTGACACTTAGAGACAGATGATTTCTTTCCTAGACTCAATGATTTAGTACACTCAATTAAGTTTACAACAGAGCACGAAGTAGAAAGCAAACTGCTTTTCCTAGATGTTCCAGTCCATTGTGTTGACGGGAAATTTAAATTTACGGTGTACAGGAAGTCTATTAATGTGTCAGCATACATTCACCATTATTCCAATCGCGAATATAGTGAAATTAAGACACATGTGCAACATCTGGGTATCTTTATTGTAGACGTTTCGCCATCCAGTGGCTTTATCAATACAAATTCTAGGACATAATTTCAAGACAGTAGAACTGTATACAAAAGCTGAGGTAATCAGTCCCTCAGCCTTGGAGTTGGTGTGAAGAACACCGTAGTCGTGAAGATACTCAGATGTTGCATGTGTCTAATTTTCATCTTGTCTGTATTGTATACCGTTCATGTGCAACTTGTCAGTCTCTGCAACATTATGGAATCTTGATTCAGAGGACATCTCCATAACCTACTTCACTTCTACTAACCCGTCCCTTGAGTATGACCTACTTGCACTGGGAAATCCCGCCTACCAGTGACTATGCCCTCGTCTGCTACCCGTCCCTTTCCACCTGACGTTAGTATATAAGCACCAGCCTCCTTGCCTCTGCTCCAGAACCTCCACGACTACGGTGCCCTTCACACCACTCCAAGTCCGAGGTACTGATTACCTCATCTTTTGTATATAGTTCTACTGTCTTCAAATAATGTCCTAGAATTTGTATTGATAAAGCCACTGGATGGCGAAACGTCTACAATAAAGATACCCAGATGTTGCACATGTGTCTTAATTTCTTCTTGTCGGTATTACCATTCTTGTACAACGAATGTAGTGTTAAAAGGAGTGTCTTCCTTACAATGTTCTTGAGAGCCTTATGTATTTGTACCGCGGAATATTTTGATGATGAAAATAATAAGATATTCAATATAACCAATAAACTGAGGTATCCTAGGGATTTTGTTGAGAAGGCTTTATTGACAGCTAAGACGACATTATACAGGACTGAACCTAGGGAAGTACCTTCCAGGAAAATTTCACTGGTTTTGCCTTACAATGAAAATATGGCCAGCCTGCGTGACTCATTAAAAAAATCTAACTCAGTATAAATATTGTCTTCGAGAACAGTGGGAGAGTGAAGCAGAAGTTGATTAAGAATGCAATATCCAATATTGTTGGTGGTGTTTACAAATTCTCATGAACACTATGCACTCTTTCGTACGTTGGGCAGACAAGTAAACCACTGGAAATCAGTACTTGCTAAGGACGGCTCAGGAGTCAAATGCAGTCTTTAATCACGTTAGTACTTGCAATCATCCGCCGGGGTGGGCAGCAGCTCAGGGCTTTGTAACTAATAGTTCCGTTATGGAAAGGTACGTAACTGAATTCTCTTTCATCAGACATAATAGGAATGCCTTATATAATTCAAGCGATGGCATGTACAAACTCAACAGCTATTTAGTTTAGTCAATTTTGCACAATCTTAACCAAGGATGCTACACAAAATCCCCGGAGTGTTCATTATATAACAGGTCCTCGTGGGGATTTTGTGACATTAGACTAGCCTAGGAAAGAATAGGTAAATCGGGTAGAGTGATTTATCGACTCTGTGGTCTTAGTGTTAAGAAGAAACAGTGCAATTGCCATGGAGCAGGATACGTAAATATCTGGGTAGTAAGTAAATATGTGGAGGTCTGTGTAGAATCCATTCTCTGCTGGCACTAGTAAATGTTACATAAAGGCTTGAGTTTGGGTGTGTATTAACAACTTAGGTAAAATGATTCTATAAGGAAATAGATCAGCCGATATCGATTAGATGCAGCTTTATGCTGACTTCTGCATTTCCTTAATATTCTGTAATTTGCTTTCTGTAAACTTCTGAGGTCGTGCACCTTCCCTTACCCAAGAAGGTTGTGAGGGGATGAGAGAGGAAGGTGTTTGGGGCAGTGAAGGATCTTACTGTGTTTTGGGCTGCCATTGCATAGCTCCTGACGACACATGAGAGTTAAAAAGGTCTAAAGATTTCCATTCCCATCTGGCTTGTTCTGCATTGTTAAGATCGATTGTTTGCGATTGTATAGCATTTAGACATATTATTACAGGTTTAGGTTGATGAAATTGGGGTTATAATTCCTTAGTGTTTTATACTACCAAGGTACGTATTTTTTTTAACCTCTTCATGCCTTGCAATCTTTTCCTTGGATCTACGACAAACAAAACCATGACATTCGAATCGCTCTCCTGATTCACTGCCGCAAATACACCTGTGTTCGGAAAAATAAACACATAAGCAGTATAATGTGATCCTTTATTGACAACGTTTCGCCCACGCAGTGGGCTTTATCGAGTCACAGACAGATCTACCTGGAAAATGAGCAACATGGAGATATATATAGGGTATAGTCAGGTGGAGAATGCTGGGTCAGGTGGAGAAGCTGCATGTGACAGTCTTAAAGTAGTGTGATAGTTAAAACATTGTGTGACTTAAAGGACCTGTAGTGTTCCATTCTTGAGTTCTAGGTGGGATAGCGTTGAAGAAGTTTCTTGGCAATAGGTTCAGCTATGTTGTAGAAGCCGTTGTTCTGGTTGAAGTTGTTGGATATACAGATAAGTGATGATTCTAGGATTCTTTTTCAACGCTATCCCACCTAGAACTCAAGAATGGTACACTACAGGTCCTTTAAGTCACACAATGTTTTTAACTATCACACTACTTTTAAGACTGTCACATGCAGCTTTCTCCACCTGACCCAGCATTCTCCACCTGACTGTACCCTATATATATCTCCATGTTGCTCATTTTCCAGGTAGATCTGTCTGTGACTCGATAAAGCCCACTGCGTGGGCGAAACGTTGTCAATAAAGGATCACATTATACTGCTTATGTGTTTATTTTTCCATTGTGTCGGTATTTTACACTATTTATTTACACTTGTGTTCGGCGAGAATAGTGGCAGCAAGGTGAAGGCCAACGCCAGTGTGGATGGTCTGTGGGTTGAGACGTGGGCAGTGGGAGGAGGAGTTGGGAGCAACCAACAGGAGGAGCTCTCACTTCTAGGAAGCGGGCTCAATCTTTCCAGGACACACTCTGAAGCATTGTTAAGGTTATATTTTCCACTACTGTGCCATCCCATTGTGACTGTAGTTGTTGGGGGAAGCAGGTCTGGTGTCAGAGCCAGTTTGATTATCCCAAAACGAGGCTCTGTCAACGAAGTTTTTGTATTGAAGTGCAACGTTGTGTAGTAGGGTCTTAATGCCTGTTTTCTAGAGTAAGGTTTAGTACTTTTGTAAAAATATGCCTCAGGATACTGTCGTATCCATGCAGCAGAGGGTTATCATGTGAGGATGCACATCGTGTGAGAAGGTAAAGGCATCGTAGGTGTCAAAATTCCCTATTCGTCCAGTTTCTTCCTGAGAATAGTCAATGGCATCAGTTTCAGAGGTACTCCAAGCAAGACGCTATTTGTGGGTGCAATGACTGATGCTCCTGGTAGTCAAGCTCACTGCATCGATCACTTATTGATTGACTGAGATGATTTCACATTGGATGGATTCAGGATGAGTCCCATTACCTGTCCCCGTGTCATTACATGGTCAAGATCATCTAGAAAAGACTCCTTTGTACCCGCCAGTTTACCAACTTCCAGGAACCAGATGTTTAGCTCACTGGTCAGTCTGACAGTGAATTCCGTAACAGCTGTACAGAAGAGAAATGGGGCGAGATAATTCCCTTGCTGATAACGCGATTTCGTGGTCTTCAAACAGGAGTATTGATTCCTTGCTGTATCCAGCTGAAACAAAAGGGAAGAGATCAGGGAAACATTCTTGTTCGGCTGTTAATACTAGGTCTCTTCTCAAGAAATTAAATGCATTCTTGAAATCTAATTTATTACTGCATTGTCCTCAGGCAGATTGTTAAAATACGGCTTTGTTGCATGAATTGCTGTTTCGCTTTCTTCAGTGACCCCAAAGCCAAGCTGGTTTGCTTGAAGTATTATGGACGCTTCAGACGGCAGCTTTGGAGAAGAGGCGGCGAAGAGAGTTACCCACTGCAATTGACCTAATTTCACCATCCTTCCTTTTAGGGCACAAAGTGATTTACCAAAAATGAAATGTTTAATTTTGTCAGGAATCAGACCAGAAAAGGAGTTGTTAACTAATTTTGTGATCACTGAAAGCAGTGTCTCTTCATTCTCTCCAATAACTGGACTAACCACTTCTTTTAAATGTAAGGGTCTTATTCCGGTGTAGCCCCCAACAAAGTCAGATGGGAAAACGACATAATTGCCTTGTAGACTTCTGAGTCTTGCACAGAGGTTCCACAGTGGGGACAGGAATATTAGAACTATTGTTACCCCTAGTTTCCCTGGCAAGGTGCTTTTCTCTAAGTGCCTGAGCAGTGTCACCATCCCTGGGGGTAACTGCATCTTCGCTGGTGATTAGCCATATTGCCCCCACATTTTTATATATATTTTTTTACACAGGGTTAGGGTAAGAGTTCCTAACATTATTTACAAGCTAAGAGCTGTTACCTACATCAGCTCATTTGAAAGTATTTTTATTGTTATGAAACATACAAGTAGGGAACAGGATGAAGTTGGAGCCATCTGTGGGAAATCATATTCATTTTATCAACTGACTTTATCTCGTTGATATCATTATGCTGTATGAACATGTTCCAAACTCGATTCATCCTGGGAATAAAGGATCTCAGATGAAGTGATGTTCTGGAGAAGGGTACAGCCAGAGTGAAGTTGCTGCTGGCTGCCCGTCCTGGGGTGTAGAAGCTCACTTCTCGCTGTCCCCGGAGTGGAACCAAGTGTGGTACTTTGACGATACTGGCCTTGTACATAGAGTAAGGCCACCCACATCCCTCCTGTGTTGAAGGCTCTGCTGAAATGATAGATCTATCCAGCCTGGGTCCAGGCGAGAGATGAGGCGTCTTTCTCTGTTCTTTACTCTGTTAAGCAGTCGCAGATGAGAAGGGAGGGGGGGGGGCAGGCAACCCAGGAAAGTGGAGAATACTCAAGGTGTGAACTTACTTGTGCCTCATACAAAATCTTGCATCCTACACTATCGAGCAGATGCAAGAACGTCGAAGTGCTGTAGGCTTCCTGGCCGCCTTGTTTGCAAGATTTACAACGTGGTTCTTCATGGTCATTTTGGAGTCAAATTTCACCCCCAAAGATATCAACATCTTCCACGGATAACAACACTCTCCCATTCATACTTACAACTGGTCCGGCACTACCAGACCAGAAGTATGAATAGTAGTATGACCAGTAGTATGTGTTTTCTCACGAGCAAATGTTACCTGCCATCGGTTTCTCCAGGCTGATGCAGCTGGTGACTGATGTAGCTTAGCGCAGCTGGCATTTCCTCTCTTGGAAATGCCTATGCATATGCGTGGGATTCTGAGATGAGATAAAGGCCATTGAAATAGACATTCCATAACAATGCCCATAACAATTTGCATCCACTAATCCATCTTTACCCTATATGTATGGATTAATAAACAGCATACAAACCAGGTAATCCAGTCAGACCAATTATTAGTTCCATAGGTTCAGTTTCCTAATAATTATCTAAATGGCTAGTAGATATATTTAGCAAAATTGTTGGAAAAAATTCTAATTTTAATGTTAAAAACATAGATTTGGTGGATAAATTAAGCACCTTGACTAACTTAAATGATTTCAATATGGTTTTGATGTTACTTCCTTGTTTACAAAAATTCCAGTTGATGATTTATTAAGTTCTTTATCTGAAGAACTTACTAATTACGATTTACCATTGCCAGTTCCTACTGTCATTAAACTTATTAACATTTTGTATTGTTGATGCAAAGTTTGTGTATAATGACGAGTCTTACACTCAGAAGTTTGGTATGATAATGGGAAATCCTCTCTCACCTGTTCTTATTACGTTTACATGGAATTTTCTAAAACAAGATTGCTTAATAGAACTAAGTGGTATACATATGTAGATAATATTTTATGGTTTATACTTAAGAATATAGATATAAACCATTTTCTTGTTATATTAAATAGTTATGTTCATTCTATAAATTTTACTGTTGAGTTCGAAGAAAATAACTCATTGCCTTTCCTAGATGTTTTAATTATTAAAGATAACAATGATTTTAAATTTAAAATTTAAAGAAAACCAACAAATAACTGTTCCTATTTATACTATTATTCTACGCATCAAGATAGAGTTAAACTGTCGGTATTCTCATCAATGTTTTTGAGAGCTTTGCGTATTTGCAGTCCAGAGTTCATAGATAAAGAAATCTCGAAAATTATGAAATAGCTAATGATCTAAAATACCCAAGAAACTTAATTGACAAATCCTTTAAAATTGCCAGAAATAATTTTTAAAATTCAAAAAGGACAACCAACTTTTTTCAACTAAAAATATGTTGGTTCTCCCTTACCATGAAAAGTTGTTTGATATGCCTTCTCTGCTTAAGAATTTTAATATCAAAGATGTATTTAAAGATCTTGATACAGTAAAAAAAAATTGATAAATCCCCCATAAATGCTGACGGGTGTGTCTACAAGATTCCTTGGAAAATATGTGATCAAGTTTATTACAGTCAAATTGGTAAGTCTTGAACTAAAATAAATATAGCATTAGAAGTGGACAAGATTCTAATGCTCTGTTTATTCATGTGAGAGATTTTAACCATGCAATTGATTTTCAAAAGGCTGAGAAAGTTGTATCCTGGTTGACAGGAATGTAATAGAATCATGTTTCATAAAAAAATAGTTTTAAAAATAATATGAATATTGCTTTTGGTTTACACAAATTGGATTCATTTATAATTATTAAAATTTGGGAAGAACTTAATTAACATACATTAGACAAGTAAAAAATCTTAATGCTTGTTAAGAGTATCAGTTGTGTTTCAAAGAGTCGGGTGTTGTGATGTGACTGTGAGGTGTAGCCTCCTCCTTATATGCCTTCCTGTTGATCTTTTATTTTTACAGTTCTTTGATAATGTGAGAAGTCACGAAAACGCTTGGAATTTCACTATTTTTCCACTGTGGTTGTTCTGCATATTGTGATATAACGTGTTTACTGTGATCTTATTGCCTATATATATGTGTGCGTGTGTGTGTGTGTGTGTGTGTGTGTGTGTGTGTGTGTGTGTGTGTGTGTGTGTGTGTGTCGTGCTGAATTTGTAAAATTGGTAGCATAAACTCATTTAAAATTAAGTCCTTTCTAAAATTTTCTCTTGTACGTTTAAAAATATATTTTTTTCATTGATGTTACCGTAAAAATTAATAATGTACCAAAGAACCTTAGAAAACTTACCTAACTTTTTTATAACAAGCGCAATTTAATTTAGCCTAATCCAACTAAATATATTTTAGATAAGTTTACAATAATTTAATAATAAACAAACACAATGAAATACTATATGTTGTTATGTATAAGAAATTGTACATAACAGCATGACTTACACATTACGTATATGAGATATGTGTTAAATGTAGTACTGTATTTTAAGTTGTGTCCCCCAGGGAGGATGGCTTGGCTCAGGACTGATGTGTTGTCGTTCCTGCCAGACCTGATCATCTACACGACACTCACATTCGTCGTCGCCGTCGTACTGCTATGGCTCTTCAGGAGGCAGCAGAAGGTATCTGCAGATTTTCATGTGCAGCGTATTTGTTGTAACAAAAACGGTTATTGTTTTAATTTTGGAAAATGTCCTGTAGATCAGGATAGCCTCAGAATGTAAGTTTGATAAGAACAAACGTTATATTAAGGAAAATTAGCCGCACAATGCTGTTGTATTAATTTTGATAATAAATAAAACGCAGTAATTATGTGGGCCTGGGACAACTCAGTGATATATAGCTAAACAGATTCTCATACTAATTTGTGAGATATAATGATTTCCCAGTGAGGATTTGTTGTGTCTTGGAATCTTGTGTAACAGATCGCAGTGGATATGACACTAAAAATATTTCATACATTGAATTATGTACCAAAATTCTTGTTAAAATAATGTTTCTGTATTCAAAAAAATTATGTTTCAGTTCTCTTATTGATTATTTTATTTAAATAGATTTGGCTGATAGAGCAGATCCCAGGGCCGAAGGCACTTCCCATACTCGGCAATGCACTTGAGGTCAATGTTGAGCCTAGAGGTAAGTTGACGCTCAGAGTGGCTAAGTTGACGCTCAGAGTGGCTAAGTTGACGCTCAGAGTGGCTAAGTTGACGCTCAGAGTGGCTAAGTTGACGCTCAGAGTGGCTAAGTTGACGCTCAGAGTGGCTAAGTTGACGCTCAGTGGTTAAGTTTACTCTAGATATTTTAATGGTAGTACATTTTTGTTTATCAGTTAAATATAATGCGTAATTTTCACATTTGTATTTCTTTGGGGTAATTTTGTTATATTAAATAATCACACTTTTTATTAATAAAATGCAGTTCTGGATTTTTTTTTTCAACAAGTCGGCCGTCTCCCACCAAGGCAGGGTGACCCAAAAAGAAAGAAAATCCCCAAAAAGAAAATACTTTCATCATCATTCAACACTTTCACCACACTCATAAATAATCACTGTCTTTGCAGAGGAGCTCAGATACGACAGCTGAGAATAGTCCCTCCCAGCTGTCACTATCCCAGACCCCTCCTTTAAAGTGTAGGCATTTCCAGGACTCAAGTCCAACTAAATAAATTAACTGGTTTCCCTGAATCCCTTCACAAAAATGTTACCCGGCTCACTCTCCAACAGCTCATCAGGTCCCAAAAACCATTCGTCTCCATTCACTCCTATCTAACACGCTCACACATGCTTGCTGGAAGTCCAAGCCCCTCGCCGACAAAACCTCCTTTACCACCTCCCTCCAACCTTTTCTAGGACGACCCCTACCCCGCCTTCCTTCCCCTACAGATTTATACTCTCTCCAAGTCATTCTACTTTGATCCATTCTCTCTAAATGACCAAACCACCTCAACAACCCCTCTTCAGCCCTCTGACAAATACTTTTAGTCACTCCACACCTTCTCCTAATTTCCACATTCCGAATTTTCTGCATAATATTTACACCACACATTGCCCTTAGACAGGACAACTCCACTGCCTCCAGCCTCCTCCTCGCTGCAGCATTTGCAACCCATGCTTCACACCCATATAAGAGTGTTGGTATCACTATACTTTCGTACATTCCCTTCTTTGCCTCCATGGATAACGTTTTTGGTCTCCACGGATACCTCAACGCACCACTCACCTTTTTTCCTTCATTAATTCTATGGTTAACCTCATCCTTCGTAAACCCATCCGCTGACATGTCAACTCCCAAATATCTGAAAACATTTACCTCTTCCATAATCCCTCTCTCCAATGTGATATCCAATTTTTCTTTATTTAAATCGTTTCATACCCTCATCACCTTACTATTATTTATGTTCACTTTCAACTTTCTACCTTTACACACCCTCCCAAACTCGTCCACTAACCTATGCAACTTTTCTTTAGAATCTCCCATAACCACAGTATCATCAGCAAAAAGTAACTGTGTCAACTCCCATTTTGCATTTAATTCCCAATAATTTAATCCCACCCCTCTCACCAACACCCTAGCATTTACTTCTTTTACAACCCCATCTATAAATATATTAAACAACCATGGAGACATTACACATCCCTGGCTAAGACCTACTTTTACCAGGAAGTAATCTCCCTCTCTCCTACACACCCTAACCTGAGCCTCACTATTATCATAAAAACGCTTTACAGCCTTCAGTAACTTACTACCTATTCCATACACTTGCAACATTTGCCACATTGCTCCCCTATCCACTCTATCATATGCCTTTTCTAAATCCATAAATGCAATGAAAACTTCTCTACCTTTATCCAAATACTGTTCACATATATGCTTCACTGTAAACACTCGATCTACACATCCCCTACCCACTCTAAAGCCTTCTTGCTCATCTGCAATCCTACTCTCTGTCTTACCTCTAATTCTTTCAATAATAACCCTGCCATACACTTTACCTTGGTATACTCAGTAAACTTATTCCCCTATAATTCTTACAATCTCTTTTATCCCCCTTCCCTTTATATAAAGGAACTATACATGCTCTCTGCCAATTCCTAAGTACCTTCCCTTCTTTCATACATTTATTAAACAAAAATACCAACCACTCCAGCACTATATCCCCCCTGCTTTTAACATTTCTGTCATGATCCCGTCAGTTCCAGCTGCTTTACCCCCTTTCATTCTACGTAATGCCTCACGCACCTCCCCCACACTCACATCCTGCTCTTCTTCACTCCTAAACGATGTTGTACCTCCCTGCTCAGTACATGAAATTACCGCCTCCCTTTTTTCATCGACATTTAAAAGTTCCTCAAAATATTCCCGCCATCTACAAAAAAAACCTCCAGCTCCCCATCTACTAACTCCCCTACTCTGTTTTTAACTGACAAATTCATTCGTTCCCTAGGCTTTCTTACCGTGTTTATCTCGCTCCAAACTTTCTTCTTGTTTTCAGCAAAATTTCTTGACAGAGCCTCTCCCATTCTTTCATCTGCTCTTCTTTTGCACTGTCTCACCACTCTCTTCACCTTTCTTTTATTCTCCATATACTCTGCTCTTCTATTAACACTTCTGTTTTGTAAAAACCTCTCATAAGCTACCTTTTTCTCTTTTATCACACCCTTTACTTCTTCATTCCACCACTCACTCCTCTTTCCTCCTGCACCCACCCTCCTGTAGCCACAAACTTCTGCCCCACATTCTAATACTGCATTTTTAAAACTATCCCAACTCTCTTCAACCCCCCCCCTACTCATACTTGCACTAGCCCACCTTTCTGCCAATAGTTGCTTATATCTCACCCTAACTTCCTCCTCCCTTAGTTTATACACTTTCACCTCCCTCTTACTTGCTGTTGCCATTTTCTTTTTGTCCCATCTACCTTTTGCTCTAACTGTAGCTACAACTAAATAATGATCCGATATATCCGTTGCCCCTCTATAAACATGTAGATCCTGAAGCCTACCCATCAACCTTTTATCCACCAATACATAATCTAACAAACTACTTTCATTACGTGCTATATCATACCTTGTATATTTATTTATCCTCTTTTTCATAAAATATGTATTACTTATTACCAAACCTCTTTTTACACATAGCTCAATTAATGGTTCCCCATTTACATTTACCCCTGGAACCCCCAAATTTACCTACTACTCCCTCCACAACATTTTTACCCACTTTAGCATTAAGAACCCCAACCACAATTACTCTCTCACTTGGTTCAAAACTCCCCACACACTCACTCAACATTTCCCAAAATCTCTCTCTCTCCTCTACACTTCTCTCTTCTCCAGGTGCATAAACACTTACTATAACCCACTTTTCACATCCAACCTTTATTTTACTCCACATAATCCTTGAATTTATACATTTATATTCCCTCTTTACCTGCCATAACTGATTACTCAACATTATTTCCACTCCTTCTTTAGCTCTAACTTTATTTGAAACCCCTGACTTAATCCCATTTATTTCTCCCCACTGAAACTCTCCTACCCCCTTCAGCTTTGTCTCACTTAAAGCCAGGATATCCAGCTTCTTTTCATTCATAACATCTACAATCATCTCTTTCTTATCATTCGCACAACATCCACGCACATTCAAACATCCCACTTTGAAGGTTTTCTTCTTTTTCCTTTTAGTAAATCTATAAGGTAAAAGGGGTTACTAGCCCATTGTTCCCGGCATTTTAGTTGACTTTTACAATACGCATTGCTTACGGAGGAAAGATTCTTATTCCACTTCCCCATGGATATGAAAAGAAAAGCAATAAGAACAAGAACTATTAAGATAAAATCAAAGAAAACTCAGATGAGTGTGTATACATAAACGTGTACATGTATGTGTAGCGTGTCCTAAGTGTAAGTAGAAGTAGCAAGACGTACCTGAAATTTTGCATGTTTATGAGCCAGAAAAAAGACACCAGCAATCCTACCATCATGTAAAACAAATACAGGCTTTCGTTTTACACTCACTTGGCAGGACGGTAGTACCTCCCTGGGTGGTTGCTGACTACCAACCTACTACCTGAAATTCTGGATGTTAATATTAAATATTATAGCAATTGTTTTCATAATATTTTTAACATAAATGTGGCATATAAACATAATCCACGATGTGCAGATTTATAAAGTTCATTAGATCTTGTCCCATAACATTGGCGAAGAATCACCATGCCCAGCCCTTTTAGGGCAGGGTAGGTGCCAAAGCTGGAGCTTGCTACCATCTGCAGCTCGCAAGACTGCCCTTCCCGTCAAGGAAGATGGCTGACCAGAGAGGTCTAGCTTCTCCCTACGAGCTCCGTGTTGGTGGGGGATGTGGCTAGGCCTGGGGACAGTTGGTCCCAACGATGAGGGGTTACTTGTACCTCCTCCCATGGGAGACAGAGGTCTCAGATACTCCCACGACAGGGAGCCGGAGCCGGGTCGCCATCTGGAATACACCCGGGCCGGGAGAATTCCCGACGAATCAACACCTCCTTCTCCTCCCATAACATTTTTTTTTGTACTCTAAAGCTTTAAATCTTGGGCAGCATATTTCCATGTAGAACATTGTTTCAAATTTGTATTTTGAGAAGCCAAGGGAATACTTCAGCCATTCTGTCTTTTGGTGTACAATATTCCTGTAAAAGAAGCAATAACTGCTGGGAAAGATATGAAGAAAACCAAACTCAGGGTCGACCATTAACTTAACTATAACGTTTTAGAAATTATGTTTCGGTCCATTGAGAACAACTTTAGAGTTTCTTGACTTAATAATGCTTCAGGAATAACCGAAACGTCAAGTTTCATCTCCAGTTTGAGGGTTGGCCATGGAGTGTTCCAGCCTCGATACTCTAACTTGTATTCCTCACATAATATTTTGCTTCTGTGATACTTAAATGTGTTGTATTGTGCTTCTGTCTACATCCTACGTTAATCTCCTATCATTTCTTATCAATTATCCCACCCCAACCCTGTAGAAGTAGGGAAAGGAATAATAATAATGGAAGAATTGTAGTGTAATTCACCAGTGTCACAAAGTACAGCACTAATACTGTACACAGTAGAACATTAATGCTGTTCTTATGAAAAATTAAACTCCTTCATTGAGCTAAGTAAGAATATAATGATAAAATCTTGGTTCAGGGATTCCTTCCCTGGCTCCCACACTGGCAAGACGTTGACGCTCCTGACTGTTGCCTTGCGATCCCCGTGCTGGGAGAGGCTTTTTTTTCCTCATTGATTGGTGTTTGTGTTGCTGTTGACTTAGTGCTGCTGGACATTCTTCACCTCAGCATTGGGATTCTGTGCGTCGCTGGCCGCCTGCCCTGGGGCAGACCCTCGACCTCTGCACTCCTGCTGCTGGCTGAAGTCTCTTCCCACCTTATCCTTCAGGCTGTCGTCTGATTGGCCCATTTTCAAAGGCTGGACCTCGACACCTCTGCACATAGTGCATGTGTACCCACTGGCATACTGTTATCCTCGCCTCCAGATTCGGTGTGACGGCATCTCTGAGTATCTAGACAGCTTTTTTTGACCAATATCTTTTTTTGGTGTGAAAAGGGTTAGCTCTCTTTTGTGCCGTAATCTTCCAAGTGGCCAGTCAAACCCCCTTCACTGAGGTGGTCAAAGATACCCACACAGTGGATAGGTGAGACTACACCACTTGGAGGACACCAGTACCTTTCTCTGTTCTCTAGACTCTTTCTTCCTTTCTTCTGGGCCAGCTGGACCTGCACCTAGGTGTATTCGTCTGGCTGGTGCCCGTGGCTGGACGCCTACTCTTGGCAGGTATATAGTAACATGTCCCTTCAGGACTACACGCTTGATCCACCATAAAGAGCTAATCCGACGAATTGCTTCATCCCCAACTGTGTTGTTGTCACCATGGCAACTGCACAGGGACCTCCTCGCCCAACTACCATGGCCCTTCTCTTGAAATATTCTCACCCTGATAAAGTTACTATAGACTATGCCTCCACCATTTTCAACATTACCCAGACCCCCCATGATCAATGTCATCAAGACTAATACTGGAGTTAAGGTCAATCTTTCTCCTAAAAGTTTTGATGTTTGCACTAGTAAAGAGGTTCGTGCTAAGCCTTCTCAGGGAGGTTTTGCTATTGATTGGACTCCTGACCATAAGGCCAGGAGCACAGTTGTTGCAAGATCTGTTGACTCTTCTCTTCTTGTTGCATATGACAATGACAAAAATGACCTATCTACTGACATCTCCACGCAGAACCATGTTACTGTTGAGGAACTATTCCGTCCTCCAAATTCTAATGTTTTCAAAGTCAGATGCTCTACACCTGCTGAAGCTGATATATTGTTTAAGCATGGCATTCTTGCCAAATATTTCCATATTCCCGCTACTTCCTTGTTCCTACACAACTACATCCTAGTCCTGCAATGTTATAAATGCTTTTGGTTTTGGACACTTGAAAGATACTTGCGCAAAACTGCAGATTTGTTCAAAGTGTTCTCTCACTGGTCATCATTGGAGCAAATGCTCCTCCAAATTGAAATGCGTCAGCTGTTCACAGGAACACTCTGCTTCTTATTCTAAGTGTCCTACCCGTAAGGAACATGTCTCATCCTTGCGCAAGAATCAACCCCTCAACCTCCCTAATCCTGTTACAAGTCTGTCCACACAGATTCAGTCTCCTTTCTCTACATCTGCCACACCCACCCACCCTGTCCCTCCTTCCACTTCTTCTCCATCATTTCCTTCCTATGCTGATGTTGTCCACAATTATCTCTCTACTGCTCCTGCACCATCCTCGCGATCCTCAGTTCTCGAGACAATAGTGATGACTGCTGTTCATTGTGCTAAAATTTTTAACAAAGTTCACTACCCCACTCTCCTCAATGACCTTTTAAAAGTTAACAACTTGGATACTATTGTATTTCCTGGTGATTTCTCTCTTCCTACTGATGCTTTCTCCCCTTCTCCTTCCACGCGTGCCCCTGATATTCCTATGAATCCTCCTCTTTCTTCACTTTCTACCTTCTCTACCTCTCACTCTGCCTCTTCCAATCATTCTGGACTTGTCCACTCTCAACCACCTTTAGTCTCTTCTCCTGTGTCTCAGCCTTTTCAAAGGACACGATCCAAATCAAAACGGAAAACTGCCAATTCTTCTCCAACATTAGACAAACACATGAACAATGCTACCAGACCAAAACACCGCCCTCTTCCTTCCCCCTCCCCTCATTCCTCGCGCTCCTCTCTTCTCTCCTCCTCTCATTCCCGATCTGCTTCAACACTCATTCCCCCACAAGATCCTTCCTTATCTCAACGCCTTGATGAAGCAATGCCAACTACTATGTGTAGCCCAATGCTTACGTGGCCAATTCATAGCATGTGCTTGATTCTCGAACACATCAAAATACGTGTCTAGGTCTGTCTCACAAAATTTAGGGACCATAGAGGCAGCTTTCTGCACGTTAAATGTATCCTCTGTAGTACTAGGTTGATCAGATCTATTAATCTGTTGTCTCTCGAAACGAACAGTTTCTCTATGGAACTCTTCCTCGTTCAATTTCCTCTGTGCCTCAATTTGCAAAGTCTGCAGCAATATTAGGCGTTCCAGCCTGTCGAATTGATCCTGAGAGATAGGAGCAATGGACAAGGGAGGAGTAGGTAAATGAACAGGTTATCTGGATGGACCCTTGGTCGGTCACCTAGTCCAGCCATGCCAATAGAGTCTAGATCTGGTCTAGTATAAGTAGAGACAAGTGTAGCATCAACAGTACTAGTATGAGGCTGTGTCATACTTCCTGGTACACTCTGTACTAAAGAGTTAGTCAGGATGGAGGGAGTGAGAGAGAACTGCGTAGTAATACTAGGCTCAGAAACTTCTGCCTGAGTTGTTCTCTCTTCTCCGTCATCAATTAGCGACATACTTCCTAATTGTGACACTAAGCTCTCTGTATCTGATTCTGAATCAGAACTCTCTGTATTATCAGGAAACAACAGATCTTTAATTAATGCTCTGAAAGTTACTGCGTTGTAACTATGGTTGTACGTCACACCCAGATACTTGACTACCTGCCAACAAGTCTGAAGCTTTAAAGTACGTAACTTAGACAAAGTCAGTGTATCAATTAACTTTTTCACCTTATCATACATCACGAAAATAAGTACAATATGAGAGAGTGATTATGGGAAGCTAGAATCCTTATGTAGGAATTTACTTTACAAGTTACACCAGTGTTGGTTGTCTTAGAGCTGGGGCTCATTAACAGTATTTCCATCTCCTTGGATCAAGAGACTAGGGCAGGTACATACATCCACCTATGATGTTGTACAAGACCAAACTCCTAGTATTCAGATTAAGAAATTACTCAAAGTGTTTGACCATAGAGTTACTAGTATGGCAAACTAGACAATTTCTCCAACACCTTGGATCAAGAACCTCCCGGATAGGCCCTCATTTGTTACAAAATGACACGATATCTATTAGTAATAGACATATCCAGTGAACACTAGAAAGGATAGCCCTTCTAGCATCCAGCCTGTTACTGGGCTTTTGCAACAAAGTCAGTATCCTGGTCCAGTTATCCAGATATATTCAATAGTCTCCAAGAGGATTATAACTGGTAGGGTACTAACAAAAGAAGTATATATAAAAGGTTTATTATCAAAGTGAGAAAATCTAGGGTTGCAAAGTAAATCGAATACAAATATGTTAAAGATATTAAGTAGGTGGTTAATTAGGAGGTTAGCTCCTACACTGCACTCATATACAATAAGACTGTGCTGAGGGCACATATATCTAAATGACTCTGAAGTACCATCAGGTACAATGTCAGTAATTACAATAATGCAGATATATACAAATAAGAATAGATGTGTGTATGAGTGAGCTCCAGGTAACTCTAAGACTCGACTCAACCAGTGTCCGACTGAACAAATTTTCATAAGCTAACTTCTCTAACAAACTGACAATCAGAACAGCTTGATTGACCAGTAAAATGACCAATTCGCAGAACAGCAAAATAACAAACAACAGAAACACAGCGTCAGGAACAAGGAGTTAGAAAATCGACCTTAACTGGGGACCATCAATAGATCCTCCAAAATAGTCACAAAACTCCCTTACTACTGAATCTAGGTTCAGCATAAAAATCCCAGACTGTGACAGTGCACAAATGCCTTAGCGAATTAGGTCAAGAGCTATAGCTGGAGACCTGAGTTGTCTCAGAGTGTCAATGTGACACACAACCCAGAAAAACGTCTAAAATCACTGTCTAGTCTATCCTCTGTGAACAGAGTTACACAGAGTCCTGAGAAGCATGTTTCGTCTCACCACCGAATACATACTCTACCAAACAGAGTCTAAATGGCGAGAAAACAAGTAGAGACAGGAGCGAGGTGTTGACTCAAAGATGTTCAGCTGCGTAGTGCCGTGGAGGAAGGAGAAGCAGTCTCCCACCTCAGGTGGAATCACGTGACTGCACATGTGACCAGCACGGCTACTCAAAGACGGTGCTAGGTACAGGATGACACAAACAAGCGAGTGGTAGTTAACAAGGCAGTTTGCCAACTCCAAGGCAGCTACTACACAATTGAGCGCAATAGTGTAAATGGTACATCCTACCTAATTAAAATAGCTAACTCAAATAATAATATAAAGCAGATATAAACGATTTAGCTATTATCGAAAATATCAGCAATATAAAATTATAAGAAAAGGAAAATATACATCAAAAATTCGTATAAACATGTATATACATTGGGGCTTCTACGACTACTACTACTGCTACTACTACTATTACTACTACTACTGCTGCTGCTGCTGCTGCACTAGCTACTGCTGCTACTACTAGCGCTGCACACTGTGCTCTACTACTACGCTCTGCTCACTTGCTATGCACTGCTGCTGCTGCTGCTGCACTCATACTGACTACTGCTGCTGCTGCTGCTCTGCTCTACGCTAGCACACGCTGCACTACTGCTGACTGCTGCTGCTGCTCTTGCTGCTGCTCGCACACATACTACTACTGCTGCTGCTGCTGCTCTACTCTGCTAGCTTACTAATGCTACTACCTACTACTGCTGCTCTGCTACTCATGCTGCTGCTGCTACTCTGCTACTACTACTGCTGTCTGCTACTCACTGCTATGCTGCTGCTGCTGCTGTGCTACTATCTAGCTGCTGCTGCTGCTCATGCTACGCTATCTACTACTACTGCACTCTACTACTCTACTACTGCTACTACTGCTGCTGCTGCTACTCTGTATGCTGCTGCTGCTACTACTACTACTGCTGCTCTACTACTACTGCTTACTTTACTACCTGCTGCTGCTGCTACTGCTACTACTGCTGCTAGCTACTATTACTACTGCTGCTGCTGCTACTCTCTGACTGCTGCTGCTGCTACTACTACGCTACTACTGTCTGCTGCTGTCTAGCTAGCTACTACTGCTACTACTATTACTAGTACTGCTGCTGCTGCTACTACTACTACTATTACTACTACCGCTGCTGCTGCTACTACTACTACTACTACTATTACTACTACTGCTACTGCTGCTGCTACTATTACTACTGCTGCTGCTGTTGCTTCTACTTCTACTGCTGCTACTACTACAACTTCTACTGCTACTACTACAACTTCTACTGCTACTGCTACTACTGCTGCTACCATTACTACTTTTTTTTTTCATATGTTATTAATCAAAACAGTGATAATACAAAAGTAACATGACGGTACAACACCAAGTACCTTATAAATTCAAAACAATATAATTATCTTAAGACTAAGGTATAGACATAACCTAAGGATGTCCTCAAACTAGACAGACAAGAAAACTACCTAAATATGTAAGTGCCGTGATGCGGACACTTACCCTACAGAAATATGAACACATTGGACAATATGTACAGAGACATTGAACACAGATACCAATATAATAACTCAAAACAATACAATACTTGTGGCATAGTTACATCAACACTACAAAAAATAACATCATTCATGTTTTGTATATAATTATACTATGGTGTCAAACCATGTTAATACCACATCAAGGACTTCATAAATGCTAACGATACTAATCACAATGAAGACAAACGATATACGGTTCACAGCTTTCACCATCAACCTAAATAGAAAACTAAACTTAACAATGTAAGTGCCGTGATGCTTTACCCTACACCGTATACAATCTACAAATTAAACATGTTATGGCACACCTGTAACCTGTCGTCCTATGGACTGAGACACGCACATTCACGCCAATTCACGCTGAGGCTAAAATAACACAAAACACGCACTTGAGTACAAAAACACCCAACCTCACCCTAAACACCGGTCTTCCCTAATACTCCAACCTATAACCATTAAGCCAGTAATTACTTGCCACCAACAAAAGTACAACATAATGATCGGCCTAAGTCGCATAAGTCCATGTGATTGCAAAACTTGCATCATCACCACACATTACAATATATGTCCACCTGACCTCCTACCACTGTCTGCTGGACGACACGTGTTGACGCCCTATCAGGTGACACCGGAGAGAATGCACATAACCCTAGCCATGTCACCCGCCGTAACCCCCCTGTACCGACACCGCTGACCATACCCCCCCCCCTTTTTCGACCAGCCCTTTAATGAGGTACCTCCCCCCATCCCCCCTCACCCCCCATCAGAATACCTATTGTCAATTCCCTATAACCTTAAGAGAAAGCTTTACACCATGTCCCCGCATATATAACCTGATTTCTACACTTAGACCTATATATACCTGCTGCCAACGCTCGGATACGCTGTGCTCCGGAAGCCTCCCGCATTACCCACAAAATATGTATATACTCGACCACCAAGTAAACTACCGCCCTACCAACGTCCTCTGGAAAAGCCCCCACGTCCAAACACAAAGCCCTCAGGGTCATCAAACCCCCGCCCCCACCCTCTTTAATACCCCACTAAACCACTCCCTGACCCCCACCAACGTATCACAGAAATACAGAGTATGATACGCCGTGTCCAGGACCCCACATGATCCACACAACCCATCCCTAATGATGCCCATCCTAAACAACTGTGCACGCGTCGCTAAAATACCCAATAAAAACCTATAACCTGTTTCACGCACTCTTGGTGGTATTCGCAACTTCTTCATCCAACGCCACGTTAACCTCCAGTTATACATAGGATAAATACCTGCACCCTGCACCACACCTCCCCTCTCCCCCACTCTATCCAAAACGCCTACTTTAACCCTCCCAGGCTCCCTAACAACAAGGAGGAACCTCAACATAGCCTCACATCTCAACAGATCCCTACCCCTCCACCACCTTCGTACCTCCTGCATGACCCCATTCACCCTCCTGCCCCCTGTACCCCCACCTACCACATATTCTTGCTTAACAAAAATACTTTGAAGTCTGTTACGTAGCGGTATCAACCCCAACCCCCCAACCCCAACCCAGTAGTCACCACCTCCCTACCTAACCAATGCCTCCCATGACTCTAAATATAACGAAAAACTTTCCCAAGCAACCTCTCTACATCATACTCCCGGAGAGGATATACGGCAGCAACAAACCATATTTTGCTATATACTAAAACATTTACCACCACCGCCCTTTGCAACAGTGTTACTTCTGTAGACGTAATGCCTTCCAACCTATCTATAGCTCTGTCCACCACCACCACCGAATTCAATTCTCTTGCCAATTCCCTATCATGACTGAATATTACCCCGCAAATTTTAATTCTATCGACGCACTTCCAACCGCCCCTACTGTCCAACGTCCCTCCCATCCATGCACCTACTTCCAACAAACTTGACTTACCCCTATTTACCCTCATACCTGTCGCTTCCCCAAAAATACCCACAATCCTATTCACATGTAATAAGCCCTCACTACTACCCACCAGGACGGTTGTATAATCGACATATCCCACTATGCCCGACTCACAACCATTTCCCACCTTCCCATCCCAAACCCCTTCCCTAACCAATCTATAGAAAGGGTCCTGCATACACCCAAACAGGATTTGCGACAGAGGACAAACCTGCCGCAAACCCCTTTCATAACTCACCTGAACCCCCAACATTCCATTTACCTGGACCCTTGCCAATGCCCGGTCATATAAAGTCCTAACCCCCCCCCACGATTTCTTCCCCAAACCCCAACCCCAACAAAACCCCAAACAAAAATTCCCTAGCTATGCTATCGTATGCAGTCTCCCAGTCTAAACCTATCACCCCTCCTCCCCTCTTGTTATCCACAAACTCCCTAATCCTCCTATGGTTAGTCTATATGCTTCGCCTCGGCACACCTGTTGCCCATCATCTAAAACCTTCTCCAACACCCTCTTTATTCGATTCACCAGTATTTTTGCAAAGATCTTATAATCCAAGCATAACAACGTTATAGCTCTATAGCCCTTCATCCTATCACCTTACGTCCCCTTCGGTACCATCACTACCACCCCTGTCCTATGCTCTTCCTCCATATATCCCCTATCCTTCATTTGATTAAAGATCTGCACTAAAACATCCTTTAACACCTCCCAATGTAACACATAAAATTCTCCAGATAAGCCATCAACCCCAGGTGCCTTTCCTAACCTTAATCCCTGCACCGCCTGCCATACTTCCGCCTCTGATATACGTCCTCCTAACCCCTTCCTATCCTCCTATCCCCAAACGTTCCTGTATCCCCTCCAAAATGATCCTTCGACTTGCCTCACTCCCAACCACTCTCCTAAACTTTTGCTGAAACCAACATCCGGCATACCCACACATGCCATCAGTTGTACTTAACACCTGCCCTTTCTGATACCCTCCCAGGTCTTCTTCGACCTTCAACGACGAGATAATCATACCCTTCCTCCTTTTCCTAAACCTCCTCAAAACAGTGCCCGAGGGCCTATCCCCCATAAAACCTCATCCAATTGACACCTGACCCTGACCGCATGGAATCTATCATTTTGTATGTCCCTTAACCTCCCACATAGTATACTAATTTCTGCCTGATGCCCCCCTCCCCCTACATAACAAGCCCTAAGCTGACTTTCTAAGTAATGTTGCAAACCATACCTATAACCCGCCTCCTCCACCTTGGCCCTCCGATAATAATCCCTCACCGCCTCCTTCACCTGTAAAGACCACCACCTCACCTCATCCCTTAGCCATCTGCCCCTTCCCCACACCCTCCCCCACCAGTCTGCAAAAGCATCCCTATCCCCATCCCTCTGTAACAAACGAACATTCAATTTCCAATGACCTGGATATATCTTGACAGCCCCATCCCAGCTCAACACCGCCACTACACCACGGTGATCAGAGAACCCAACATCGAGAAGACGCACGTCTCCTACACTTATACCTGATGCTACATAAACCCTATCTAGTCGTGCCGCATATCCTCTCCTAAAAAATGTATGCTCCACCAAAGCATCCCTTCCCACAACCACATCCTTGACTCCCACCGCCCCCAACACATCCCTCAAAACTGCAAGTTCACATCCCGACCCTCGAGGCTCTACGTCACGCTTCTGAATAATACAGTTTCAATCACCAGCTATTATTACCACCTAAGGCAAGCCCCTTAAAGCATAAACTAAAAAATCACGCACAAAAGCTTCGTTCACACTCCTTACATTGGTAGCAGGCATATAAACCCCAATAAAACTAACAGGTATGTCTCCCCATACCCCATCAACCCTCACAATCCTCCCATCCCCCACCTCCTCCCAAGACCTCATACTAAAAGGGCTGGTCTCCCTAATGCCCACCAACACCCCACCCTTGAGATTCACTGTACTCCCTGTGTATAAATTATAACCCTTTAGCAACAATTCCCTACCACACTTAAAATTGTGTTCCTGTAAGATGCATACGTCAATCCCCTCTCTCCTTAAAGTTGCTTTCACCCATAACCGTTTAACCTCTGCCCGAAGGCCATTAACGTTCATACAGAGACACTTGAAGGTTTCATTATAGGCTTCCCATGATGCTTCACCAATCTAGACCCACCTAGCTTCATCACTGGCCCTCCCCCACCATAACCCCCTCCCTCTCCGCCCATGGCTTTACCCTTAACCCCGCCTTTCCCGCCCTTAGCCACATCCGCCCATACTTTCTTGCCAGTTTTCTGAGCTGGCGTCAACACGTCATCCTCCACTGATCCACTGGATCTCTTGCGGGATCCATCTGCTACCTCCATGACCTCGCCTGCTTCCTCACCACTCACATCCGACACGCCCCTATGTACCTCTGCCTCAACCACACACACCTGCACCTGATCATCCATACCATCACCTACCTCCTTACTTACACGCCCATTCAGCACTTCACCCGGCCGTGCCACCAACTCCGGTAAGGTACCCTCCACATAGTCGTCCGCCACCGGCGCCGGGCTATCTAGCATCCGCTGCAAATCTTCCAAGAGAGGTCCAGATAAGTTAACCAATACGTCATCCTCCCCCTGCACCTCACGATCCAGGGAGCCACGGTCCTCATCCGGCTGCGTCACCGGTGGCAGTGATACAACCACCTCCGCCTCTTCCTCCACGACGTCACTCCACTTGCCAGTACTAATCCGCTCACCCTTAGCTGCTGGCTCCTGTTGATGTACGTCCTCATCCATCAATGTCGTCTCCTCTTGTCCTCTTGTTCCTGCATCGCGACACCATGTTGTCGCTGGGTTAGTGGCCCCCATCGGTCACACGCCATAGCCATATGCCCCGGCTGCCCACATAGCCTACACGTTCGCACCTGCCCCACGTACGTAACATAGACTTGCGTACGGAAGTCCGGCAGGAGAACATACGATGGTATTGGTCTCCTCAATGTCATCTTGAGACTGAACGACCCTTCCGGCATACCAGCATAGGCCCCCTGGGTCCACCTCCCGATGTTAGCTGCATGTATCACACCATTTGCTTGAAAGACCCTCTTCACATCAACTGCATCGGCCTCAAATGGCAAATTACGTATTCTGATCCAAACATACGTTGCCGAAACATCCCGTAACCTCACCTCCAAGCCTTCACTAACGACCATTCGCTTTTCCTGCTAAGCGTCAACCACTCGTTCATACGCTCCACTGGTCACAGATTTCACAAATACCCTAGTGGCTCCATTTAGCGATACGCCATATAAATCTTCCGTGGGTATTCCATAAGCGTCTCGAAGTATGGCAGGCAATAATACTTCTGCATTGGACGGGTAGATAGCTCCAACCAGCACTTCAATACACACAGTGTTTATCCGCCTCCAGTACGTCGCCGCCATTTTGAAACTAAAGGTTGTAGCCACTGTCCACCAGAGACCCTTGCCAGCACACCTGCTCGCGACCAAGGTCGGGCAGCGAATGACCATTACTACTATTGCTGCTGCTACCATTACTACTACTGCTGCTGCTAATACTACTGCTACTACTGCTGCTACTATTACTACAACTGCTGCTGCTGCTACTACTACTACTGCTGCTACTATTACTACTACTGTTGCTGCTGTTACTACTACTACTACTGCTACTACTATTACTTCTACTGCTGTTGCTACTGCTACTATTACTACTACTACTACTACTGCTACTACTATTACTACTGCTGCTGCTGCTGCTACTACTACTACTACTACTACTACTACTACTACTGCGCTACTACTATTACTAGTACTACTGGTGCTGCTGCTGCTGCTGCTGCTGCTACTACTACTACTACTACTGCTGCTACTATTACTACTACTGCTGCTGCTGCTGCTACTACTACTACTACTACTGCTACTACTGCTACTACTATTACTTCCACTGCTGCCTCTGCTACTACTACTACTGCTGCTACTATTAATACTACTGCTGCTGCTACTACTACTACTATTGATACTACTGCTGCTACTATTACTACTACTGCTTCTGCTGCTACTACTTCTACTACTACTGCTACTACTATTACTACTTCTACTGCTCCTGCTTCTGCTACTACTGCTACTACTATTACTTCTACTGCTACCTCTGCTACTACTACTACTACTACTAATACTATTGATACTACTATTACTACTACTGCTGCTGCTGCTACTACTACTGCTGCTACTACTACTACTACTGCTGCTGCTGCTACTACTACTACTACTGCTACTACTACTACTACTATTACTACTACTGCTGCTGCTGCTTCTACTACTGCTACTACTATTACTACTACTGTTACTACTATTACTACTACTGCTATACTGTTACATACACTGCACTGTTGCTGTCACTACTAATACTAACTACTATTACTACTATAGTTGCGATACTGCTAGCTACTACTACTACTGCTACTCTGCTACTACTACTACTAATAATAATATAATGCAATATATACACAGATAACTAGTACTTTACACACTTTATGTACACAGAAAAGTAGGCTTAGTGATTCAAAGATGAAATTGCAGTTTTTAGATTAAGAAAGTTTTAAGATTTTACAGGTTTAGGCTTACGCTAGTAAGCATAAACCTGTAAAGTTTTTATAAACCTGCAGTTTATAAATTAAGAAAGTTTAAAGACTTTACAGGTTCATGCTAACACTAATTAAAAATATTATGCCAAAAATAATGAACATGTATTACGTCTCACGTAAAGTTTACTCTCTTAATATAGTCATTGTTAGTTAATATTTAAATAATTTATGAACATCTGTATTTAAATGCAATAATGATATATAATGGTGTTGGTGGGTGCTATTTTTATTATTATTTTCTATGTTCAACATCTCTCTCTTGGAGTAGCAGCATTTTAATAGCTTATTTCAACTCCCATTTACTATCAGATTTACTCACGCTAAAATTTTCTCTTTACAGTGGCATGGCAATAATAGATTATATTCAATTTTCAGAACTTTTCAAAAAAATATGTGGATTCTGTGACTTCGGCAATGTTGCAAGGATCTGGCTTGGTCAAGTGCCGTATTGCTTGGTGTCAGAGGCCGCAAATGCTGAGGTAATTTCTTAGATATAAATGGCGGTTGTAGGCCGCGTTGTGTTGGTGCAGTAATTTCATATATTGTAGATAACAATCATGGTAGAAATTAATCACTTGGGATTTTGTTAGAATAAATAATTAATCTGGTATTGTATGTTGGAAGTAATGAACCAGGTGACTCATTAGGGCCCCTGGGAGAGCAAGTGGCCCCTGGGAGAGCAAGTGGCCCCTGGGAGAGCAAGTGGCCCCTGGGAGAACAAGTGGCCCCTGGGAGAGCAAGTGGCCCCTGGGAGAGCAAGTGGCCCCTGGGAGAGTAAGTGGTCCCTGGGAGAGTAAGTGGCCCCTGGGAGAGCAAGTGGCCCCTGGGAGAGTAAGTGGTCCCTGGGAGAGTAAGTGCCAAATGCAGTAGGTGACTTATTAGGGATCTTGACCTAGCAAGTGGCACATCAAGGAACTTACAAGGAACAAGTAAAAGTGCTTTATTTGTTTTAAAAACATGGGTCATTAATTTTTGTTTTTACTTGCTAATATGAAGTATAATTTTTTTTTTTTAATTATTTAATTAACCGTTGTTTTTAATGTTAAATCACACAATTTAAAACTTCATCAGAGATATTAAATTTAATAGTTCCCAGCCAGACACTTTATAGTGACGTGTCAGAGTGGTGCTATAAGTTTGGTGATTTTATCTTGATTTTTTTAACTTGACTATCAGGAAAAGCAGCTAGTGAACTAGGTGCTTGAGACACACTACCGTAAGAGATAAGATAAGATTTTCTTCGGATTTTTAACCCCGGAGGGTTAGCCACCCAGGATAACCCAAGAAAGTCAGTGCGTCATCGAGGACTCTCTGTCTTATTTCCATTGAGGTCCTCAATCTTGTTCCCCAGGATGCGACCCACACCAGTCGACTAACACCCAGGTACCTACTTGCTGCTAGGTGAACATGACAACAGGTGTAAGGAAACACGTCGAAATGTTTCTACCCCGCCGGGAATCGAACCAGGGCCCTCCGTGTGTGAAGCGAGAGCTTTAGCCACCAGGCTAAATACGTTGTCCACAACTCCAGCGACTATGGGTTGAACAAGAATTAAAGCCAAGGTGTGTGCTGGAGCCTCCCGTTGTTTATGATGAGTCTTGTACGAACAGCGTAGCACACTTGGAGAGGTTGTCGGGAAGAACTGGGGAAGTTGTCGGGTACGGGTAGCAATGGTGAGGTAGTCGGGTAGCACTGGGAAGGTAGTCGGGTAGCACTGGGAAGGTAGTCTGGTAGCACTGGAAAGGTCATCGGGTAGCACTGGGAGGGTCGTCGGGGAGCACTGAGGAGGTTGCCGGTTACCATTGGGAAGGTCGTCGAGTAACACTATAGGGGAAGTTGTCAGGTAGCAGTGGAGAGGTTGTCAGGTAGCACTAGGAAGGTCGTCGGGTAGTACTATAGGGGAGGTTGTCGGGTAGCAGTGGAAAGGTTGTCAGGTAGCACTAGGAAGGTCGTCGGGTAGCACTCGGACAATTGTAATTTGGGAAAGTTGTCAGGTAGCACTGAGAAGGTCGTTGGGTAGCACTGGGGAGGTTGTCGGGTAGCACTGGTGAAGTTGTCGGGTAGCACTGAGAAGATCGTCGGGTAGCACTGGGGAAGTTGTCAGGTAGCACTGAGAAGGTCGTTGGGTAGCACTGGGGAGGTTGTCGGGTAGCACTGGGGAAGTTGTCGAGTAGCACCGGTGAGGTCGTCTGGTAGCATTGGAAAGGTCATCGGGTAGCATCGGTGAGGTTGTCGGTAGCACTGTGAATGTTGTCGGGTAGCACCGGTGAGGTCGTCGGGTAGCAATGGGAAGGTCGTCAGGTAACACTGGTGATGCTGTCGGGTATCACTGGTGAGGTCATCGGGTATCACTGGTAGGTCGTCGGGTAGCACTGGGGATGTTGTCAGGTATCACTATCAATAGTGAGGCCGTTGAGTAGCAATTGGAAGGTCGTCGGGTAGCAGTGGGAAGGTCGTCAGGTAGCAGTGGAAAAGTCGTCGGGTAGCAGTTTGAAGATCGTCGGGTAGCACTGGAAAGGTCGTCGGGTAGTCCTCTCGTATGGCACTGGTATTTCTATAAGCCTACTTACTTCTTTGTGGTGCGACAACAAGTGACGACACGTGTGTGTGTGTTTGACCTCGGGTTACATAGTGACCTGGTGAGCATGATGTGTGACACAGGCACAATAATATATCTGCAGCTGCACAATATTTACACAAGAGAACACTGCAGATGTAGCGAAGTATATTCCCTGACAGCCAACTGAAACAGAGCACTGAAACTTCAGTGATATGTGAATACCTGCAAAATGGAATAAATAAAACTCGTATGCAGTTTCAAAAACATAATAAAAAATAGAGTTTTGATTGTATTCCAAGCGATAAAGCGTCATTTATAGTTTTCCGTAGTGAATTATTCGCGGAGGAAGCAAACATCTACTACTGTATATCAGCAAGAAAAAGAACAGAATCAGTCAAAATAGTACCAATGTCTATAAATGGTACTGCAATATCCTTACATTGTCCAGCCAACAATTAACACCAGTTGCCTTGGACAACCATTGATTTCAAACTCCACTCCCTGGCAAAATGCCACTTATTAAAGGGCGTCCTCCCTTCTTCCTATATTATCTCTGTTGCAGACCAATACCTGCTAGTCAGGTCCTCACTCCTAGGTCTGCCAACATCGTTGCCTCCAGCACTGAGACAGGTAATAAGATTGCTCCCATTACCTTCCATGATGTTGTCAAGATAGCTAACAATATCCTACATTCCTGTCCCAGCAAAACACATCCTCTGCCTCCTCTTTCTATCCTTATGACAAAAACCCTATCCATAAACTTAACCTGACTGTCTCTAACTATAACAATGTTCTTAACTTCACCGGTTGTTTGTCTTGACGTTCTCGATAGTCATTGTAGAGAGAGTCTTTGCTGTAATGTCTGGCGTCAATTCACATTCAACTATCAACACTGAGAATTAATTGTTGGTCTCCATAGCATTTTCCTGGACCTTCCTTAGATTCAGCTTCGTTCCTACCAGCATCCAGTCATTAGTCCGGTCATTGGTCCTTACCTTTATTACCCTACTCGGTAGATTGTTCCACGCATCGACAGCTGTTTGAAAACCAGTAATTCTCCACGTCCTATCTAAATGTAGATTAATCTAATTATAAACCATTATTTCTGGTTCTTACTTGCTTCGACATCTTCAGTATTTCATTTATTCCGCCTTTGTTTATGCAATTAATCCACTTATAAACTTTAATGATATCCCCTCTCATTCTACGTCTCTCAAGAGAGTGAAGGTTCATGGTTCTCATTCTATCTTCATATGGTAGATTCATTATATAGTGGGAGATTCCTTATCCAAGTCGCAGCTCTTGGAATAGGAGGTGAAGTTCTAACATGGATCAAGGCAGGGCTGACCAATAGGAGGCAGAGAGTTTGCATTAATAGGGTCAAGTCTGAATGGGGACCGGTCACTAGCGGCGTTCAACAAGGATCAGCTTTGGGCCCATTGTTGTTTATAATTTACATTATTGATCTTGATGAAGAAATAACGAGTGACATGAGAAATTCGCTTACCTGGAGTTTACCTGGAGAGAGTTCCAGGGGTCAACGCCCCTGCGGGCCCACTGTGTGCGCGAAACGTTGTCAATAAAGGATCACATTATACTGCTTATGTGTTTATTTTTACACTGCTGTTTTCATCAACAAACCTCCCAGGAGGGTCTTCCTGCATACCAACCTAATCCTTAAGTTTATTATCACTATTATCTATTGTGGCCAGTTTCTCTGACCATGAAGGTGGCCTGTTCCTATGCTGACCAGGAATTATTAACCAATTCCTTACAGCATCTGGTAGTGTTGGAATCAGTGTTTCCTCTCCATCACCCCTAAACCTTGGCAAGAGTTGGTCTGTATGCCTTTTCCATATCATATTAACAAAACCTTAAATTTGCTATATATAATTCATAACCCCCAAATACCTCCACAATTTTCCATTCTACCTAAGGGTCACCTTTCCCAGAATTTCTGACATACACAGCATCATCAACTTGAAGTTCACCACCAGCTGAGTTAGACAATGACTTGTCGTCCCTAACATGATGTTTGACAGCCGCTACTGGGACTTTAAACTTCCTGTTAAACATAATTTCTGCTGGTGTCTTACCAGTGGAGGAATGAACACTTTCCTGTGGTTATACAAAAACTTTCATAATCTGGTATTGAGAGATCCTTCTGTAAATTTGTGTAAACCTTTTTTCAGTGTCCTTTCTGCCCTCTCTGCCAGACCATTTGATGATGGATGGTGTGGGGCTGGAGTAACATGTTCAATACTATTCTTACTAAAGAAGGCTTCCAGTTCTTGTGATACAAAGTATGCAACATTATCTGACACAACTATGTCTGGTAACCCAAAATTACAAAAGGATGTAGATGAATGGTTCAGAGAACCGGTTCTCTGAACCATTCATCTACATCCTGTCTGACACTGCAACTTCTTGGGATCTTGATACAAAGGGATTCTTCAACATTTGTCCAAACCTTTGGACTAGGACTTACTTCGACTAGTGGTTGATACCACTATGACCTGCCTCCTCCTGCTGCATCTCACCTGATTACAGCATATAAGCCACCTCTACGGCCTTGTGCTACACTTCTAACAAGATTGATGGACTGAACACATCGACTCCAGGCCGAGGGACTGATAACCTCAAACTCCTCCTCTCCTTACACCTTTCTACTTTGTATTGGACTGATGAAGCCACTGTGTGGCGAAACGTTTCCTCAATAAAGATACCCAAGTGTTGCATATGTGTCTAATTTAACAACATTACAAAAGGATTTCTTCAGCAACTCAGTAGTAACTGTGGATGTCATGGAACTAGTTACTTGCACATCTAAGAATTTTGAAAAGGAATCCAAAATTTTCCAAAAAGTATTTGCCCTCAACTGGGCCAGCATATATGCACTCTAGACTATGGTTCTCAGCGCTGGGTCAAGATAGTACAAGAGATGAAATTAGCTTAATATTCAATTCTTTGTCACTTCCGCAATATATTGGTCAATCTTTGTCTACCGGACTCATTTCCTTGCATCTACTTTCATAACATTAATACCATTAGGACCCATATGCAAAGCTCTAATATCTTACATCTTAATGCTAACGGCACTAATAGTCTATTCCTAAACAATAACACATCATCATGAATAGTCAGATATGATTTGATGGAATTATAGTCAGATAAAGGTACACTGTACCTACACCATCCATATTTAACATTATTTACAGCTTAGGATAATTAAGCATTTTTTTCAGTTTGCTCTTTGATGTTTTTAAAAGAGATATTTTGTAAATCTAGAGACTCTACTAATATTATATATTCCATAGGTGTACCTGACTCTAAACTATGATCTCCACTAAGTAATCTAATTAATGCACCTGCAATAACATTTTCCTTGCCAGCCTTGAATAACAATTCATAATCATACTGAGCTAATAACAGAGCCCAACGCTGAATTCTAGCATTTGCATTTACTGGAATATGTTTTCCTTTTCCAAGTAGATCCAGTAATGGTTTGTGATTTATTTGAACAACAAACTTTCTTTCTAGCAAGAAATATCTAAATTTCTTAATAAACACTAAAGAACATAAGAACATAAGAAAGAAGGAACACTGCAGCTGGCCTACTGACCAATGCGAGGCAGATCCAAGTCACCTTCCGGCTTAAACCAATGACCCACCTAGTCAGGTCAGGTCACATCCACTTAAGGAAGTCGCACGGCATCAGACCTATTAGCACAAGCTAATCAGGTATAGCTCACACCCACTCATGTATTTATCCAATGTATTTTTAAATCTACACAATGTTTTAGCCTTTATAACTGTACTCGGGAGTTTGTTCCACTCATCCACAACTCTATTATCAAACCAGTGGTTTCATATATCATTCCTGAAGCTGAATTTTTCCAACTTAAAACCATTGCTGCGAGTCCTGTCTAGGCTACATATTTTTAGCACGCTTTTATTTTTCCTTTATTTATTCCAGTTTTCCATTTATACACCTCAATCATATCCCCCTAATTCTACGCCTTTCTAGAGAGTGCAGATTCAAGGCCCTCAGTCTATCCTCATAGGGAAGATTTCTGATACATGGGATCAACTTTGTCATCCTCCTTTGTACGTTTTCCAGTGCATTTATATCCATTCTGTAATACGGTGACCAAAACTGTGCAGCATAATCTAAATGAGGCCTAACCAAGGATATATAGAGTTGAAGAACAACCTGAGGACTTCTATTATTTATACTTCTTGATATGAAGCCAAGGATTCTGTTCGCATTATTGCTTACACTTATGCACTGTTGTCTTGGTTTTAAATTACTGCTAACCAGAACTCCCAATTCCTTTTCGCTATCAATAATATTAAGGTATACATTATTTAGTTTATATGTTGCATGGGCATTTTCTTGTCTAATGTTTAAAACTTTGCATTTGTCTATATTAAACTGCATCTCCCACCTCTCCGACCACTGCACCAGTCTATTAAAATCTTCCTGGTGTGCTTTCGTGTCCTCATTAGAATGAATTAGGCGACCTATTTTGGTGTCTTCAGCAAACTTGCTTATGTCTCTATTTATTCCAACACTGACCCTATGGAACACCACTCGTGACACGCCCCCACTCTGATTTCTCCCCATTGATGCAAATTCTCTGCTGCCTATCTGTCAACCACGCCTCTACCCAGGAAAAAAAATTATCCTATTCCTTGTGCCTTAATTTTTCTCAATAGCCTTTGATGTGGAATTTTATCAAAAGTCTTACTGAAGTCCATATACACAATATCATATTCAATACCATGATCTACCTCCTCAAACACCTTAGTGAAAAAATTAAGTAAATTTGTAAGGCATGAAAGCCCCTTTGTAAAACCGTGGCTATTCAATAATCAATTTATGCATTTCAAGACGGCTATGAATTGCCTCGGCAATTATTGATTCCATAAATTTTCCCACTTTGGAGGTAAGGCTTATTGGTCTATAGTTCGAAGCTAAGGATCTGTCTCTTGCTTTGTAAATAGGTATTTCATTTGCCATTCTCCACTTGTCTGGCACTATGCCAAAGACTAGCCAAAGCTAGACTTTCTTTATCAAGCTGATATTGTGTATATGGACTTCAGTAAGGCTTTTGATAGAGTCCCACATCAGAGACTATTGAGGAAAATTAAGGCACACGGAATAGGAGGAAATTTTTTTTCCTGAGAGTTTGCATAAATGGGGAAAAATCAGAGTGGGGAAGCGTCACAAGCAGTGTTCCACAGGGGTTAGTTTTGGGCCCCTTGTTGTTCACAATCTACATAAACGACAGAGATGAGGGAATAAATAGAGACATAAGCAAGTTTGCCAATGACACCAAAATAGGCCGTCCAATTCATTCAAATGAGGAAGATTTGAATAGACTGATGCAGTGGTCGGAGAAGTGGCAGATGCAGTTTAATATAGATAAATGCAAAGTTCTAAATATTGGACAGGACAATAACCATGCCACATATAAACTAAATAATGTAGATCTTAATACTACTGATTGCGAAAAGGATTTAGGAGTTCTGGTTAGCAGTAATCTAAAACCAAGACAGCAGCGCTTAAGTGTTCGCAATAAAGCGAACAGAATCCTTGGCTTCATATCAAGAAGCATAAATAATAGGAGTCCTCAGGTTGTTCTTCAACTCTATCTATCCTTGGTTAGGCCTCATCTAGATTATGCTGCACAGTTTTGGTCACCGTATTACAGAATGAATATAAATGCTCTGGATATAAATGATCCCATGTATCAGAAATCTTCCCAATGAGGATAAACTGAGGGCCCTGAATCTGCACTCTCTAGAAAGGCGTAGAATTAGGGGAGATATGATTGAGGTGTATAAATGGAAAACAGGAATAAATAAAGGGGATGTAAATAGCGTGCTAAGAATATCTAGTATTGACAGGACTCACAGCAATGGCTTTAAGTTGGATAAATTCAGATTCAGGAAGGATATAGGAAAGCATTGGTTTGGTAATAGAGTTGTCGATGAGTGGAACAAACTCCCGAGTACAGTTATAGAGGCTAAAACGTTGTGTTGTTTTAAAAATAGGCTATATATTTATATTTTTATTTTTATTTTTATTTATAGATATTTATATATATATTCATATTTATCCAATATGAGTGGGTGCGGGTGGGTGTGAGTTGGTCCTGACTAGCTTGTGCTACTAGGTCAGATGCCGTGCTCCTTCCTTAAGTTAATGTAACCTGACCTGGCTGAGTCGGGGCATTGGCTTGAGCCAGTGGGAGACTTGGACCTGCCTCGCATGGGCCAGTAGGCCTGCTGCAGTGTTCCTTCTTTCTTATGTTCTTATTTACTCTGGATTAACACACATCCAGTACCTACAGAGGAAGTATGATTCTTTCCTCTAAAATTAGTCAACAAAGCTGAACACTAAACTTTTTTAATCCTTTGAGCAGCCTCCTCTTCCACTGAAGACCACTCAAATGTAGCCTCCTTTTTCAGTAAATCATACAATGGTGCCAAAATTAAAGAGAAGTTTTAATGAATTTATAATGTATCACCATTTCCACAAAGGACCGAACTTTTATGGACTTAGATGATGGTAAATTTACAATAGCCTCAATCTTCTTAGAAGAAGGTTTAATACCTTCCCCTGAAATCTCATACCCCAGATATTCGATACATCTAGTTTTCAACAATGACATTTTCTTATTCAGTAAAATACCTCCTTGTATCTAGCATCATGTTCAGTTTCTTTGGCGACATATTATTATATCATCCATATAGGATGCTACCCCTTCCAATCTAACAAACAATTCTGAAATAAATTTTTGGAAGATACCAAGAGACGAGGAAATTCCAAAAGGTAGTCTCTTATATTTTAAAAGTACCTTGTGGGTATTAATTACTAAAAGCTGTTGGCCCCTCTCGTTTACAGGTATTTGTAAATAATCTAATTTTGTAAATGTCTTGCATTTATCCACAACCAATAAGTCTTCAATCCTGGGTAAAGGATATCTCTCACAATGAATCTGTTGATTAATATATTTAAAATCCCAACATATCCTCATAGAGTCAACCGTTAATACAGGTACAATAGATACAGACCACTCACTATGAGAAATAGCTCAATAATCCCTTCCTGTGCTATTTTCTCTAATTCATCTTCAATTATTTCTTTGCGAGAAAAAATAGAGACTGGCCTCACTTTCACAAACTTAGGGATAGCATAACTTTTTACATGAATTGTAGCTACAATGCTGGAGATAGGTTTACTAGAATCTACTTTAAAGTTATCTAACATTCCTTCAGCACTGACTAGTTTGTTAATTTTGGTAGATTCTTCTAATCCAGCAAAGTAAATCCCAAGGTTTTTCATGAGGTTTTTCCACACAAGTTATTATTACTTGACTTCACTACATAGAACACTTGTGTTACCTCTAAGTTATTATAGCTTACAGGCAAAACAACCTTTCTAAAAATGTTTATTTTCCAATTATCATATGTAGTTACTTTGCTAGAACATTGTTCAATGTGCTATTTTAATGCCTCGACCCAGTCTTAAGATAATGTTGAAATGGACGCCCCACTGTCACTCTCAAAAGAAACCTGTTTCTGATAAATTACAAAGCCATATTGTTCAACATTCATGGAAAACACTTTATCCGCCACATCATACAAACTCATCACTCCCTCGTCTCCTGAACTATTTTCTCCATCAAGCACCTTAACTGTCTTTGTCATGCCTGCTGTTTCATTATTGTTCCCTTTTTGTCACTACGTGATTTTGATAATACCCTTTAGATGCTTCCTTACACACAATTTTTAAGTGACCCTTTTTATGACACAAATGACATGACAACTCTTCAGATTTGCAATTAACATTACTATGCTGGAAACCACAGTGTTTATATTTCGCAGCATTAATTACTTACACCTCAGAATAGTGTTCTTTTCACTAACAAATTCCTGTTCCAAGTTCAAAAGTTTTCAATTTTTTTTCAGACTGCAAACTTTACAAGTCCAAATTTTCTGCAACATAGTTAGGGAAATAAATTTTATTTGACCCCAACTCTGAGGTTAAATTGGCTCCCAAAGTTACACTTCATTGCCTAAGCCTTTAAGTCCACATATAGTTCATGCAAGGACTCATCATGCAGTGATAGGCTGATTTCACTGCATAATAACTTTACAGGGCCACTACCTAATTCTCTCATGCTAGAGAACCTCCATGTGTCAAGGCAGACTCTGTCATCTTTCTCTGCTGAGTGTTGAATGATAATAAACTAAAAAAATGAATTTGAGCACATCATAGACCAATTTGAATCAGCGAAAGCAAGAAAGGTGCAGTTGTAATTTTCAAGAAGTGCCATAGTTTGTTAAAAGATTATCGAGCTTGACTTGTATTTTGAGGTGATTATGGTAAAGTTATCTAAAATTTGGATGTCAGATGCTTGGAAAGGGATGCAATTTTAGTGCAATTTTAGTCTGCAACACCCCTGGGTGTTGCAGACTCTAATGAAGTGACGAGCATAGTGAAGTTTAGAAAAAAACTGTTCGATTATTGTGTATTCTTCCTCAAAGAGTTCATTGCTAAAGATTCAGAAAGCATGAAGGAGCAAATCTACACTTCGTTTGTGGAAAAGACACTTATGTACAGTTCAGCACATCTACTCATTTACCACCTCCCTCCAACCTTTCCTAGGCCGACCCCTACCCCGCCTTTCCTCAACTACAGATTTATACACTCTCGAAGTCATTCTATTTCGTTCCATCCTCTCTACATGTCCGAACCACCTCAACAACCCCTCCTCAGCTCTCTGGATAATAGTTTTGGTAATCCCACACTTCCTCCTAATCTCCAAACTACGAATTCTCTGCATTATATTCACACCACAGATTGACCTCAGACATGACATCTCCACTGCCTCCAGCCTTCTCCTTGTTTCAACATTCATCACCCATGCTTCACACCCATATAAGAGCGTTGGTATAATTATACTCTCATACATTCCCCTCTTTACTTCCATGGACAAAGTTCTTTGTCTCCACAGACTCCTCAGTGCACCACTCACCTTTTTTCCCTCATCAATTCTATGATTCACCTCATCTTTCACAGACCCATCTGCTGACACATCTCCTCCTAAATATCTGAATACATTCACATCCTCCATACTCTCTCCTTCCAATCTGATATCCAATCTCTCGTTTTCTATTTTTTTTGTTATCCTCATCCCCTTACTCTTTCCTAAATTCACTTTTAATTTTCTTCTTTTACATACCATACCAAACTCATCCACCAACCTCTGCAACTTCTCTTCGGAATCACCAAAAAGCACAGTGTCATCAGCAAAGAGCAACTGTGACAACTCCCACTTTGTGTTAGATTCTTTATCTTTTAATGCCACACCTCTTGCCAACACCCAAGCATTCACTTCAACCCCATCTATATTTGAACAACCATGGTGACATCACACATCCTTATCTAAGGCTGGGAAATAATCTCCCTCTCTCCTACATACTCTAACCTGAGCCTCACTGTCCTCGTAAAAACTCTTAACTGCTTTCAGTAACCTACCTCCTATTCCATACATTTGCAACATCTGCCACATTGCCCCCCTATCCACTCTGTCATACGCCTTTTCCAGATCCATAAATACCTCTAAAACCTCTTTACCCTTATCTATATACTGTTCAGCTATATGTTTCACTGTAAACACTTGGTAAACACCTGGGTTGTACGTCCTAACCTGGTATTTCTCTCATCAGCCAAGATCAAGTTGACCCGGGAGAGGTCCTATATGTTGGATCAAGACCTGTCTCGTTGGTACATTTCCGTTCGTGGTTTGGAGCCGCTTAGCTTTCAGGATGTTTTTGCTATTGTGGATTGCATAGAGAAGCGTGTTTATTGCATTGCGCATTAGTACGCCTTTTGTTACCCTCTCTATGGATTTTAGCTCTGCGAGAACAAGGGGTGATTCGAGGTCGTTCACTTTCTACAGTACCTCATAGTGTGTGAGAATAAACTTTTAAATCAGAATGCTGTGAAGGAAAAGATTACTGAGAGGGTTGTGAAAAATAAGAAGGGGCATGAGGAAGCGCACCGGTGTCCATCGAGGGTTTCGTCTCCGCAATATAGTTGGAGATAGCATCAAGTGTTTCAGCGGACAAGGATGATGCCGATACCATGACTTCAGAGACAGGTGAGGTAGAGCAAGTAGAGTTCAGGGAGACTATGGAGGGAACCAAAGAGGTCTGAGAGGGAAGGGGAGTATGAACCTGGAGAGAAGTGCTGGCGGGGACAGAAGAGTCCTGCGGTGGAACAGGAGAGGAAGGAGGCTGGAGGAGGACTGGGGAAGAAGTTTGGAGGGAACAGGAGAAGACGGGACCACATGAGGGGGGAAACCTCCACCTTCGTGTGAGAGTTAGAAAGGTGGTGAGAACTAGGCACCGAGGCCGAAAAGGAGAACTGTTGGGGGATTGTAAGCACTGGAGAAATGCAGAGAGACTTGAGCTTAGGAGACAGGATCAACTTCGTAGGTGATAGGCGCAGAGAAAATGCAGGCGTGCGAGACCTTGCAGACTGAGAAACTAGCTGGCGAGAAGATGAAGAGTAGAAGTAGGACTAGGTATGGAGGTGGGGGTTTCAGAGGGCAAAACCGCAAAAGAATTAGAGACGGGGGTGACCCCGGAAGACATGGCACCAGAGGAGCTGGTAGGCGGGGGGACCGTCAAGGTTGGTGGTCTATTAGCTACTCAAAAATAAAAACACTAGGAAGATTCCCCTGAAGGCGGAGCCGAGAGACAGTCATAGCATAAGTAAGGCCTTTGCTCTCCAAGACAACGGATTTCTCGTTCATTAAAATAGACCTGACATCTGCGGGATTCAGAAGTAAATGATATCAAGCAAGGACACAGGGGTCATCCCACACTCACTAAAAACAACAGACATAGCCCCACTCCACAAGGGGGGCAGTAAAGCAATTGCAAAGAACTACAGACCGATAGCACTAACGTCCCATATCATAAAAATCTTTGAAAGGGTTCTAAGAAGCAAGATCGCCAACCACCTAGATACCCATCATTTACACAACCCAGGGCAACACGGGTTTAGAACAGGTCGCTCCTGCCTGTCCCAGCTACTGGATCACTATGACAAGGTCCTGGATGCTGTTGAGGATTAACAAAATACATATGTAGTATACACAGACTTTGCAAAAGCTTTCGACAAGTATGACTATGCCGTAATAGCACGCAAAATGCGTGATAAAGAAATAACAGGAAAAGTTGGTAGATGGATAGAACACAAATAGTAATAGTAAACAGAGAAAAGTCTGATGCAGCCACGGTGAAAAGCTCTGTTCCACAAGGCACAGTACTCGCTCCCATTCTATTCCTCAACCTCATATCTGACATAGACAGAGATGTAAGCTATAGCTCCGTGTCTTCCTTTGTGGATGACACCCGAGTGCCATGGCAGTGACCTCCATCGAAGACACTGCAAGACTCCAACCGTACATAAACCAAATCTTCAAATGGGCCACTCAAAACAATATGAAGTTCAATGAAGAGAATTTTCAATTACTCAGATATGGAAAACTTGAGGAAATTAAATCTGTATCAGGGTATACGACAGATTCTGATCTTACAGTGGAGCGAAAAATTAATGTGAAGGACCTGGGAGTGATAATGTCAGAGGATCTCGCCTTCAAAGACCACAACAATGTATCTTCCGCATCTGCTAGGACAATGATAGAATGGATAAAGTGAATCTTCAAAACTAGGGATGTCAATCACATGATGATTCTCTTCAAATCGCTTGTTCTCTCTAGGCTGGAATACTGCTGTACACTAACTGCCCCCTTCAAGGCTGGCAAAATTGCTGACCTATAGAGTGTACAAAAACTTTCACGGCACACATAAGTACGATAAGGCACCTAAATTACTGGGAACGGTTGAAGTCCCTTGATCTATATTCCCTGGAACGCAGGCGAGAGAGATAAATGATAATATACACTTGGAAAATCGAAGAGGGCTTAGTACCAAACTTACACACGAAAATCACTCCCTATGAAAGTAAAAGACTCAGCAGGAGATGCAACATTCCCCCGATGAAAAGCAGGGGCGCCACGAGTACACTGAGAGACAGCAAAATAAGTGTCAGGGGCCCAAGACTGTTCAACTGCCTCCCAGCATACATAAGGGGGATTACCAATATACCCATGGCTGTCTTCAAGAAGGCACTGGACAGGCACCTAAAGTCAGTACCTGACCAACCGGGCTGTGGTTCGTACGTCAGTTTGCGTGCGGCCAGCAGTAACAGCCTGGTTGATGAGACCCTGATCCACCACGAGGCCTGGTCTCAGACCGAGCCGCGGGGGCGTTGACCCCCGAAACCCTCTCCAGGTAAACTCCAGGTAAGCACAGTATTGCAAAAATAAAATAGCATAAGTAACCTGTGTATGTAAGTAACCTGTGTATATGACTAGATTCTGTACACAGGTGATCCTGAGTAGTCAAAAACACCTAGACAAAAGTCGTGATTACAACTTCCTCCACCCCTGGCTTGGCACTGGTCTCCTCACTTCTACAGGTCAGTTGATGTCATCACCAAGTATTTGTCCATATTCTTGCCATGTATGTACTCATTCTTTTACTCATATATTTAACCATGTATTTACTTTTACACTTGTTCACATATTTATCCATGCATTTGCACATGTACTTGCCCATGTATTTGCTCATGAACTTGCTTATATACGACTTGTTTATGTATTGTTCTTCTTATTTACTCCTGTAAACAAGAAGAACTCCTGTAAATAAGAAGAACACTTAACGATGCGGCAAAAGCCGCATCGTTAAGTGTGTATAAAAGTTAATTTGACTTGTGATTTTATTTTACTTCTGGATAACACAGGCCTCCTTATTTAAAAATACGTTTAAGAAGCACTAGTGAGGAAAATTTAAATGTATTCTGAATGTAAGCAGAAGTCAGCTATACATGCCTTCTGATTTAAGTATTTTTTTAATTCAGCTTATGGACAGGGTGGGATTCTGACCTATGGCGAACCAGTCCTAAAACTAGCAAGCGCTACAAACAGTGGATACAAATCGAGAGATGTGGTTCTTTAATACTTTTAGGTCCTTGGCCTTTTGTGTATCTATTCATTTTCTCTTACGCTACCATACACAGGATGGATGGGGGGGGGAAGTGCACCATAAATCAGCCGATGAGGCGGAAAATTTAAAACATTCCTTGTAATCTTCACCTCAGGGAGCAAGTGGCACTCTCGCCGGAAGCTGCTGACCCCGGCCTTCCACTTCAAGATTCTGGAGGATTTTGTGGATGTGTTCAACAACCAGAGCAACAAGATGGTGCAGAAGTTGCAACAGAAGGCAGATGGCAAGCCTTTTGATATCTTCCCCTTTGTTACACTGTGTACCCTTGATATTATCTGTGGTAAGCTCTTTATATTTAATCCTATAAGAAACTAATGGCAGTAATTGCAGTTAACATCGCAATCCATTGGTGTCTATTGTGAAAAGGAATTTTTGAAGCAAACATTGTATTTATGAATGCTTTCTGTATATTTACATATTATTATTATTATTATTATTATTATTATTACTATGGAGAAGCAGGAGGGGTCAGACAACGCTGGAGAAACAATCAGGTTCAGTTTAACGATTCATTTTGCAACAAGAGCCTCTCATCTTGGGTCAAAAGCGCCTAACCCTGTATTTAAAGCTCCTTATCTGATGTCAAGAGCCGTCGCCTTGATCTTAAGTTCCTCACCTTGCATCAAGAGCCCTTTATATTTTTTTTTGGCTTCACACTACGAGTTTGTGCCATCAACCAATTTTTTGTATATATTCAATAACATTACTGTATACACTTTCAAAAACAACTAGTTTCATATAAAGATTAAATATACATGTACTAACAACTATCAATATAAATTCAACGAATACTCATACTGTAACGGTGTGACATATACAGTATATACATATACGTATATACATATACGTATATACATATACGTATATACATTATACATATACGTATATACATATACGTATATACATATACGTATATACATATACGTATATACATATACGTATATACATATACATATATATATATATATATATATACATATACAAACAAACAAACAAACAAACAAACAAATTTTATTTCAATGCAGGTTACATGGGTATCGGAAGTTACAATGTAAATTGAGTGCAAGGAGAGCCACTGACATGCCATGGCATTAGGGGCAGCTTATTCTAGTCCTTAAAAACTATGTACTTAATATTAGAGAAATTTATTGAGTTTATTCTAGTTAAAAATTATTTTCAAAATTACAATATGATGAAATTTTACTGTTTAAATTTTTATATGATGATATTAGATCTTAGATTGTTACAGATTATCTTAAGGAAAATAACATTGAGCATTTTTGACATTAACTTATAATATGAGTAGGGGGTAACATAATAGTAACATATTATTAAAAATTGAGATTATCGTATAGGAAAGTAACAATGAGCATTTTTCAAAGTAGTTTATAGCATGATCATTTAGGTTTGGGTGAGTAGGTGGTTTTTGAGTTGAGTCTTAAATTGATTTTCAGACAAGATTATCTTAATATTTACTGGTAATGAATTCCAGATTCTGGGGCCCTTTATGTGCATAGAATTTTTACATAGGTTGATATGAACACGGGGTATATCAAAAAGTGATCTGTGTCGTGTGTTGTGGTCATGGGTCCTATTAAAGTTGGTGAGGAGAGTTTTGAGCAGAGGGTTTATATTAGAGTGTAAAGTTTTATATATGTAGTAGGCACAAGAGTAAGTATGAATGTTCTTTACGGTGAGTAGTTTGAGACTTTTGAATATTGGTGGAGTATGCTGTCTAGAGTGGGAATTTGTTATCATTCTGACTGCGGCCTTTGTTGTGTTATGAGTGGTCTAAGGTGATTTAACTGTGGCAGTTAGATTTTTTTTTAAGATAAAATCTGGGGAATATAATAGTAAACAATAGGTTAACACTTTAGGGAATATAATAGTAAATAAAAAGAGTAAAACACTTTAGCACCAAAAATAGCACCTTAATTACTGAGTTAACACTTTAGGGAATATAATAGTAAATAAAAAGAGTAAAACACTTTAGCACCAGAATTAGCACCTTAAGGAAAAGGAATTATTGGATGAAAGGCATACTAGGTATTGATTTGCTGGGAACTATTTCAAGAGAATATATAAATGGGATTAAATTAAATGGACAGATAGTAAATATGATATAAAATTAACTTAGAAGCAAGATTTGATTTATATTATAAAGTTTAAGCAAGTAATAGCACTAAAAGTAAAGTACATAGTGTATGAGGTAGTTGGTACTAGCTAGTATAAAGTTAGTACAAAAAAATTTCACAAAGTAGTAGTAACATACACTAATGTTACAGCACACGTATATTATGTGTTGAGGACAATAGGCTAATCAGTAATGGTAATGTCAGCTTGTCTAAGGAAATTGGTGAGATCACGTTCGTTTGATATAGAAAATTGCTGACCTGTTGATACTTTTCGAACTAGTATTTTCCCATCACGAGCGAAGCACTGATGGATTTTGTTCTCCAGTTTAAGTTTTCTCAACCTAAACAGAAGGTTTTGACGTTTCCTGGTTAGGCACTCATTGATGTATACTCCACATTTCATTGTAATTGCTGATTTAGTTAGGTCCTTTTTGTATCATATGAATGAAGTCTGATCATTATACTTGGTTTACCTTGTTTTCCTAGCAATCGTGTTTCCTTGATTTCATTACTTTGCACATTAACTCGTAGGTGGTCTTGTAATATGTTGATAGCAGTTTCCTTGCACTGGGATTGAGTTATGTCTCTGGGAATGTGGTTGCTGTTTATTATAACTGCATCAGACAAGTTATCTTGTTCGGTTTTGTCATCTTGAAAATCAAGATATTCATCAAGTCGAGTGTGCATGTTGTTATTCCAGTCCTTGATTGCTTCTTCCACCTTCATATTCAGAGTTGTTATTTGATCGGTGTGACTGGTTATAACTGTTTGTAGAGTATTTTGTGTGTCAGTACTTCCCGATGTAAACTTCTCTTCAAGGTTTTGGATCTTGATCTCGAGGTTAGTTAGCTTGGATTCATATTTCACTAGTTTTGCTTTGATGTCTTTGTTTTCAGCTTCAAGGGCAAAGATGTATTCCCTAATAGTATCAGGAGTAGTCATACCTTGGTGCCCAGGAAGGAATCCTACGAAGCTGAAAGAGCTCCTTATGTTGTATCAAGAGCCTTGCATCAATATCCTATTACCTTACCTATAGAGCCCCTTATTCTGTATCCCTCGGCTTGTATGAAGACTCCTCACCATGCATCAAGAGCCCCACAGCTTGGATCAAGACCCTCGTCTTTCATCAAGAACCCATCTTGCATCAGGAGTCTGTCACCGTTAAACAAGAGCCCCCTCACCGTGCAACTAGAGCCACTCATCTTGCATCAAGAGCCCCTCATCGGCATCAAGAGCACCTCACTTTACATTAAGAGTCCCCAACTTTCTTCAAGATCACCCGACCTTGCATCAAGAGCCCCTCACCTTGCATTAATGTACCTCTCAGATTGCCGTCAGAAGATTTAGTCATCATTGTAAACTGCAACGGCAGGACAATGAGACCAGAAGTGGTTAAGAAAAAGGGAGTCAGAAGCAGCTGTTGGTTTTGAGCTTTCACGCGCGGCAGTGAGGAAGACCAGACTCGAACTGTCGGACCCTCCCAAGTAGGAAGAGAAAATTAGATGGAAGATCAGGATGGCCTACCTACGGCGCGTGTGCCAAAAGTGATGCAATACATGACTAAGATGAGCAATGCATCCAATGATAACAAAAATGCTGGCTTACTCATTCAAAAAGTATTAACCAATAACAGATCTGTAGAAAACACTCGTCAACAACCAAAATGCTTCCGAGACCAGAGTAGCAATTTCCAGCTAATTTTAGGTCACTGATAATGAATATCATGGTTAAAATTGTTTGTTAGGTCTACTTTTTAATATAGACCTACGTGTCACAACAGGTTGCAACAGGCTTGCGGCAGTGTGTTTCTTACCAACACTCACAGTCTCACTGACCTTCATTATTGTTCCAGCAGTCATACAAGGTGGTTGTGCTCTCCAAGTTTATATTTTGAGGTGAAAGTTTGGTGATTTTCTTAGCCAAACACTTTTTAAACTTATAATAAATATTCACTGAGCAACTATTGATATGCATGTGAGGCATATTATATTAATTTTATTTTCCTACTGAATGGTATAAATACTTCTGCTTAACTGTCATGATCTGTATTATAATGATAAATTAATGAATAAATTTTATGTTTATCTTCAAGTTGATTGTTGTTTTCTCCTTGCAGATGCCTGGTACCTGTGTGACCAGTGCAGACAACTTCTGCTACATTTGTGGTGAGGTGACCTTTGTATCACAGAAGCGCCGTATAACTGCTGTGGTTAGAAAGGCATATCACCTATATTTTGAATGCAAGATTGGTGACCAGGATAAGAACTGGGCTCCACACATATACTACAACAATTGTGCTACTAACTTCACCAATGGTTGAACGGAAGAGAAAGGAATGCCTTTTGCTGTGCCAATGACATGGTGGGAGCCAACAGACCATACCAACAATTGTTATTTCTGCATGGTACCTCCAGTACAAAAGGCCTTGTCAAAGAAAAAAAAAGGGGTCCATTGAATATCCAAACATTCCATCAGGTATTCGCCCAGTGCCACATGGAGAAGGTCTACCTGTTCCTGCTGCACCATCTTGGGTATCCTACGATTCATATGAACAAAGTGGAAGAGAGGAGGAGGAAGAGAAAGCCTCATCAAGGCTTACAAGAACATGGGATGTAACATGTCACTTAAAATCCCCTTTTTGAACTCGCATTTAGACTAAGATATTTCAACCATTATTACAAAAAAACACTAGTTGTATATAAACACATTACCTGCACCCAGGTAGAGTGCATTTATTCCAAGGCCTGTAACTAGTGTTGTGTAATAAAGAACTGTTTGGGATAACAATAAACTCTAAAAATTTCAAATATTTAATATATAAAAACATTAATATAATTTGTGTAGAAACATATTTATCTTTAGTATAAACACATTTTATAGCAACTCGTATTAAAAAGGTAATAAAATACCACAAGTAAAAATAATCATAAAAAAATCAGTGCCGTGTCAAACGTCGCTGCCGTCTTCCTGTGTCACACAGGACACTACCAATCCTCTTGCCATGACACGTCTTCTCCTCCATGTCATCAGACACCCTTGTCACTGTTACACACGCCTTCTCTCAGTGTCACGCGACACTCTGTGTTACACAACACGCCCTCTGTGTCACACGACATGCCTTCCCTACCGTGTCACACGACACCCTTTTCCCTGTGTCATAACACGCCTTCCCTGTGTCACACGACACCTTCTCTGTGCCACACGACACGCCCCCTGTATCATGAACTCCGTCTCTAAAAAACCTTAGCACCGCGTCATTTGACACAAACACCAAATCACATGACTATTTAACTTGTGTCGTGACATGAGATAGTCACCGGGTTCACACCCTGAACACTGAACGTGTATCAGTCACCTGACACAAACACTCCGGGTAACACAACTCCGGGTACAACAGTCTGGTGAATCAAAACCAGTAGATAGTCTAAGGCCTAGTCACCAGCACGAAGAGTCAGGAGTACACTGCGAGTACACTCTCAAGCAGGTCTAGTCAGGCGAACACTCTCCAGTAGGTATACTCTGGGAGAGTCTGGTGTACACTGTCAGTCAAGCCGGCTCAGTAGTCCAACATTGGGTCTGATGACGTACCCAGTGGTACTGCCGACCGGCAGGTTAACTACCTAACTATCATGTTAGGTAGGAGGCCGCAACAACCATGGAAAAATGGTTCCAGGGCAAATGGGGCACAAGAATGCTTGCAGACTATTTATTGCTGGACATTGGCAAGAGATGATTCTTCAGCCCACTATAAGTGTCAAGCAAAAACGCAGAGAGTAGTTATGGATTAGAGTTTAAAACATACTGACACATATTGTACGTTATAATAAAATAATCAAATATTATATGTATCGTATCTTTAAAACTATAGCCAATAAGCATTTTTCAAGATGATATTTGGATTCAGGACATAAAAAATATATAAGAATTAACTAATCTCATTTAAGAAGCATACAACTTTTCAAAAATTGTTGACCAGTGAAATATTTATAACAGAAATTCGAGTAACTTTATTGAGAATAAATCTAAAATTTGGCAATAATTTTAAGTGATTTCATTATTTTATGTTCATCTTTTAGTGAATATCATCTTTCACATTATTCTGTTTTCAGTTAAAAAATATTCAGTGAGTAAGACTAGCAAATACAGTGGACCCCGAGTAACGTACAAACTTCATTGCAAAAGTCTGCTCAAGTGCCATTACCGAACGAATTTACTCCCTTAAGAAATAATGTCACGTAGGTTAGTCCATTTCAGACCCCCAAAAATACACTTACAAAAGCACTTACAATATTATACTTACATAATTGTACGATTTCCGGGGTGTTCGTTACTCGGGGGTCCACTGTAACTGTACTGAACATCCATACCACGTTTATGAGTCGCTATATAGTCACTACATAGTGTTCTGCCCTTATCTGGGACACTGCACAAAGATGGACTCTTGTGCAGGAGTCGTTCGAAAAGTGTGTACATCTGAAACTTGTTGGATCTTGATCAGTGGCTACAGTGCTTGAGGCGCCAGCAGTGGCTACAGTGCTTGAGGCGCCAGGCACCAGCAGTGTACAGGCTTGAGGCGCCAGCAGTGGCTACAGTGCTTGAGGCGCCAGGCACCAGCAGTGTACAGGCTTGAGGCGCCAGGCACCAGCAGTGGCTACAGTGCTTGAGGCGCCGGCACCAGCAGTGGCTACAGTGCTTGAGGCCCAGGCACCAGCAGTGGCTACAGTGCTTGAGGCGCCAGGCACCAGCAGTGGCTACAGTGCTTGAGGCGCCAGGCACCAGCAGTGGCTCAGTGCTTGAGGCGGCACCAGCAGTGGCTACAGTGCTTGAGGCGCCAGGCACCAGCAGTGGCGTTGACCCGGGGAAGGGGCACTTGAGGCGCCAGGCACCAGCAGTGGCTACAGTGCTTGAGGCGCCAGGCACCAGCAGTGGCTACAGTGTGAGGCGCTCTCAGTGTTGAGCGCCAGCACCAGCAGTGCCTTTGAGAAGCGTTTACAGGCTTGAGGCGCCAGGCACCAGCAGTGGCTACAGTGCTTGAGGCGCCAGGCACCAGCAGTGGCTACAGTGCTTGAGGCGCCAGGCACCAGCAGTGGCTACAGTGCTTGAGGCGCCAGGCACCAGCAGTGGCTACAGTGCTTGAGGCGCCAGGCATCAGATGGCTACACTGCTTGAGGTGCCAGGCACCAGCAGTGCTACATGCTTGAGGCGCAGGCACCAGCAGTGGCTACAGAACAAATGAAAAGCAGAAAGTAATAGTAAGAGTCAGTTTAATGTACAGTGAGAAAATGAGTTATTAATTGCGGGACCGTCAGGAAAAACCACTGTGCATTCTTTTGTGAACTCTCTCTCAGATAACAGAAGACATGATCTTAATAGACACTATAAAAAACATAATGAAGTTAGTGCTTGAGTCTGAGTTACGGAAAGAGTATGTGATTAAGAAGAAGGATGAAATAAAAAGAAGGTAACATATAGTTCTTAAAAGAAGTTGTGAAAGTTTTGCGATGACGGAAGCGTCATACGAAACTGCCTTTACGTTGGCTAAAAAACGGAATCCTTTCTCTGATGGAGAAGAAATTGTTAAGTCTTGTCTCCAAATATGTCTTGGCAGGTGGTATCAGTTAAAGAAAAGTAGACGAAATAGCTGTCAAAGCAAACAGTTACAAGACGCACCAAAGAACTTTCCCAAGATGTATCTGAGGAACTGAAACACCTTCTTTATATTTGTACTTTCTTTCTTTAGCTTTGGACGAATCTGCTGACATATATGATGTAGCCCAGTTAAGTGTTTGTATAAGAATAATTTCAGCCTTCTTGAAGAACTTATCGGTCTTGAGTCACTTCATGGAAAAACAAGAGAATCAGACATATTTGACAAAGTAAAGTCATGCCTAGAAAATGTGCAACTAGATTCTAGTAAACTCATGTGTTTGTACTGGTATGGTCGCCAGCAACACAGACTGCGTATTCTCCTTTGGACCTCAAATATTTCGATGGGTGGCCGAAGAGCCAGCAATTTCTACACTGTTGTGGTGTTAGGATTATTATTATAACTATAATCAAAAAGAAGCGCTAAACCTACAAGGGTCACACAGCGCAGGGTGTAGGGATCAATTCTCGGACCTGTAAATAGTACACCACGATATAAAGTGAGGATGGAAGTTATCGGCAGTCAAAAGTTCAGTGAGCAACATTGCTGGGAAAGCTTCTCAGGTAGTACTCAAGTGTCCACTTTGAGAATTATGAGGTGTTAGAGCTCAAGCTGGTCAAGAATGTCAGCATCATATGTCCGGAAATCAGGTTTAACAATGGTATGAGGCAGAACTACCGTACCACTGCAAGACACAAGTAACCCGCATGTAGAAGAGAGGAGCTTACGACGATGTTTCTGTGTGACTTTGTAAATGGTCCAATTTAGACCGAAACGTCGTGGTAAGCTCCTTTCTGCTGTGTGCGGGTTATTTATGTATTGTTCCAGTCACGGTATTGTTTTTTTGTTATTTATGTACCACTGCAAGAATTGAGAAAAACGTGTTTTCAAATCGTGACAGGAATATCGCCTTGGAGGTAAGAAGAGGTAAGATGCGTGCACCACTCTAAAGACCGTCAAATGAAATCTTTTGAAAAACATGGCGTAGGAAAACCTTGCTGATACTATGATCAAAGATAGACAGTGGGAGATGTCGGTTGCAGAGTGAAAAAAGTAGTCCATAAAGTACTTTGAAACGTAGTGTGTAAGGGAAGTGAGCGAGAGGTAATCAAAGCAGCGTCAACTGTTAATGGTCGTGGTTGTTTAGGTGTGGGACCGGAGGTGGCTCGTCCTGAGAGGTGTGAGCGATCTGAAAATCGTCGCACCACAGAGAAGCCGGAAGCATGGTGAAAGATGTGCGGAGGTCGGATATATGAAAGGAGTTTTAAGTGGAACGCAGGTACCAGGGGCGGGCAATGAAATGTTACCCGCAGAAGGTACCAGAATGTTGGACACCTCAGAAGAATGAACTGATAACGAGACAGGGTCGGGAGAGGGCGCCACAGCAGAAAGGGGCCCAGGAGAAGTATCATGGACTTGGGACTCCATGGTTAGGTCACTTGTCCTTCTTTCCGAAAAGGAGAAGTGCATCGAACAAGCATATGAAAGGCGGTATTTATGTTTTAACAGCACGATTTACAGCAGCTGCTCCCTGGACATACCTTCGGGTTGCTGTAACAGTGTCCACGTAGGCTGTTAAGTACCGAGTTAGACATTACAATTTGCCCCAAAGGAGAATATATCCAGCATTTCACAAATATCAGAAATGTGTAGTGGTACTCACTGGGTTTTTGCAGATGGTTTGCCAGTAATGGTCTCTAAGAGGGGCAAGGTTCTACTCACATTAACCTGAACACTGTAGTGTCTTGGTGCAAATGAAAGGGAAATAAAACCTACCTGACTCATAGCTGGAGTTCTGTGTCGTTGGTGTTGACACGTTGCCAGTATCAGTGTCTTCATTGAAGACTGACAAAATATCTTGGGAAATGTTGCACTAATGTTCGCAACAAGCGTCAGGAGTGTTCGTTGTAATCACTCGCAATACTGGTTGCACACTACGTCATTCAATACCTTCATTTATTCATGATTTCGTGGAATTATCAACAGCAAGAAGGTACCAGTATCTGCTCTGGCCACTACAGGTGGTATCAGTGTCTCCTCTGGCCACCGTAGGTGGTATCAGTGCTTGCTCTGGCGACCGCCGGTGGTATCAGTATCTGCTCTGCCTACAGCAGGTGGTATCAGTGTCTGCACTGGCCACCTCAGGTGGTATCATTGTCTGTTCTGGCCACTGCAGTGGTATCAGTGTCTGCTCTGGCCACTGCAGGTGGTATCAGTGTCTGCTCTGGCTACCGCATATGGTATCAGTGTCTGCTCTGTCCACCGCAGGTGGTATCAGTGTCTGCTCTGGCCACCGCAGGTGGTATCAGTGTCTGCTCTGGCCACCGCAGGTGGTATCAGTGTCTGCTCTGGCTTCCGCAGGTGGTATCAGTGTCTGCTCTGGCCACTGCTGGTGGAATCAGTATATGCTCCGGTCACCGCAGGTGGTATCAGTGTCTGCTCTGGCCACCGCAGGTGGTATAAGTATTTGCTCTGGCCACCGCAGGTGGTATCAGTGTCTGCTCTGGCCACTGCTGGTGGAATCAGTATATGCTCCGGTCACCGCAGGTGGTATCAGTGTCTGCTCTGGCCACCGCAGGTGGTATAAGTATTTGCTCTGGCCACCGCAGGTGGTATCAGTGTCTGCTCTGGCCACCGCAGGTGGTATCAGTGTCTGCTCTGGCCACCGCAGGTGGTATCAGTGTCTGCTCTGGCCACCGCAGGTGGTATCAGTGTCTGCTCTGGCCACCGAAGGTGGTATCAGGGTCTGCTCTGGCCACCGAAGGTGGTATCAGTGTCTGCTCTGGCCACTGCAGTTGGTATCATTGTCTGCTATGGCCACCTCAAGTGGTGTCAGTGTCTGCTCTGGCCACCACAGGTGGTATCAGTGTCTGCTCTGGCCACCGCATGTGGTATCAGTGTCTGCTCTGGCCACCGCAGGTGGTATCAGTGTCTGCTCTGGCCCAGAGGATAAATACATCGACGACATAAATGCCAGTTAATGTTCATCTGGGACTTGTTAAACAAGGTACTCCTGTATCTTATCTTTACTGTCTTGTACTGTCTTTGAATTGTATTTTTTTATCTTACAGAGACAGCTATGGGGTGTAACATTAATGCTCAAGATAACAGTGACTCAGATTATGTCAAGGCAGTGTACAGGTAAGTACCATTGTCAAGGCAGTGTACAGGTAAGTACCATTGTCAAGGCAGTGTACAGGTAAGTACCATTGTCAAGGCAGTGTACAGTGATACGATCCTGGCCTGAGACCACTAATTAGTTTAGCGGTTATCGTAACAACAGTACAGCAGGTGCTAGCAATTATCAAAGTACAAGGCGAAATGAGATCTTTAAAGGTTTTTCCAGATTTTATTTAAGAATATACGAAGATATTTAGGACACTTAGTAAAATAAAATAATCTCATAACCTCCTTACTCTTAGGAGGGTGTACACACTTTAAATAGTCCTTTACTTGTTACTCTCATATAAGCACCACAAGTTACATCTATCTGTACCATCTTTATATAACACGTAAAGAGGATATATAAAACACTTCCTCTGAATTACAATACTTCACCATGTCAATAACAAGTTAGAGTTTATCACTAAACGTTAGAAGAGAATCACTGCACTGAAAGTCACTATCATTGCTTCCATATGAGTCACAACTCGCTAGTGAACCATAGTTCCAAAGTCTACTCTGTAGATAGAACTTGAGGAAAGAAGAGCCTCTGAAGATATGCTCACCATACCAAATGTGAGAGAACTGAACAGCCTCTGATGGTATGCTCACCATACCAAAGGTGAGAACTGAAGAGCCTCTTGGGGTATGCTCACCATGCCAAGGGTGAGAGAACTGAAGTCTCAGAGAGACTTTGAAGGTATGCTCACCGTACCAGGGGTGAGAAAGAACTCAGAACCTTCTATGGTAATGCTCACCGTGACAGGGGTGAGAGAGAACTGACCTGAGTAGAGCGCCTAGGTTTGACCTCTACTCGGTATAGAAGGGGGAGGGGACAAACAAGCTGCTCAGTACTTCACCCCTTACCTCTAAGTTTCCTACCTAAACACATACATAACTAATATTGAGTCATATAATATTAAGAGAAAAACCTCATTTTGACATTGAATTATAACAGGGCATAACCCGTAACATCAAGGCAGTGTACAGGTAAGTATCATTGTCAAGGCAGTGTACAGGTAAGTATCATTGTCAAGGCAGTGTACAGGTAAGTATCATTGTCAAGGCAGTGTACAGGTAAGTATCATTGTCAAGGCAGTGTACAGGTAAGTATCATTGTCAAGGCAGTGTACAGGTAACATTGTCTTTGTTTTAATTGCTAGTGAAGTGTAATTCGAGTACAAACATCACATTAAGTAGTTTATTTTCTTTATTATCTTGGCCAGCAGTTCAACATTTACTAATGCAATGTATCTTATTGAATGACTTGTTTTTATTCAAACTTTTACTCTATAATAAATACTGTCTTAGAAAATACAAGAATATATTTACCTTTTTATTTGTTGTAATAAATGCCTTATATAATTCATTCAGGTCAGTATAATTTCAACTTGTTCTAATTTTACTATATTGTTTGCTCTATGAAGAGCATTCTTAAAAATCTATGCATAATTTATCGTTACCTTTGTTGTAGAGTACCAAAATTTGTGTTTATTTGTGATGACTTATTCATACTGTAATAATTTCATGAAAAAACATTCATCTGAAGTGGATTTGTTTAGATATTTGAATAATTTATTATGTAGGCAAAATATTCTTATTAATTATTAATTTAATAATGATGAGTCCACTTTTCTGTTTTTCCTGAAGTAAAGAATAATAAATTTTAAATTGATTGGAATTAATGATATGTAAATAAACATACTTTGTGTTAGAAGTACTGGGGTTCGAACTGGTGTCCTTGCAATTTAAATGACGAGAATTTGGTCAAAGTATTCCTTTCACATTTTGTTATTATCACGATAAGGTGATATTCTAATTTCATATTCACATTTCACTTAGGATTGGTGCACTAGTTCAGCAGCGCCAGGCACGACCTTGGCTCCAGCCTAACATCCTCTTCTGGCTCTCTGGGTACGCCAAGGAGCATGATGCCTGCCTCAAAATCTTGCATAAGTTCTCTTGTGACGCTATCAGCAGCAGGCGTAGAGAGTACCTGGAGATGAAACACAAGAAGGATGCAGCATCCAATGAAGAGGATGTAACTGGTACGTTGGTTGGTTGGATTATAAACATATCAACTACAGGAGGTCACTGAGGCTGCATATTACCTGGGCTCCACCAGTAAAGGGTTAATCTTTAAAAACAGGGATAATTGTTATTATCATTTTTTGCATTCACGGGATAACTGCTCATTCTGTACTGAACGTACAGCGCCTTCGATCCAAGGAAATGGAGGGTCATTCCTAACAAGTGCCTTTCACCAGCACCAAGGCACCTTGCTGGAAGGGACTAAAACAAGAATTTCAGTAAACAGTCAGCATATATACACCGAGAAATGTACACTTCTAGATGTATATAATCTTGAAGGTGTAGTTATGACATTACGAATGAAGAAGCTTGAAATATATAAATTCATTTTACACTAAAATATATTAATATGTTTAGAGAGGGTCAAGTAACAGGACAATCTAATGAAATTTTTTTTTTTTACATTTTATTAGTTTCCAATAAATATACATTTATAAGTCATAAACATGCAAAATACATGTTGCAAATTATACAACAGCAATTCTTTGGTTAAACAGTGAAAATATCGAAAATATCAGAAAACCTCAGAAAACTATGCCCTAAAACCCTTACCTCTACCACCAGTGAACTCTTGTCCCCTTTCCCCTAATAAATAAATACAGAGTCCACAAAACATAAACCCAAATAATGAAATACAGTCCACCATAACATATTCTCTATTCCTAAGGATATACAGTGATACTCATTGACGACTGCAAATAAATTTTACAGTTCACAAAAATTAAAATTACATTTAAAATTACATTTTACAGTTCCGAAACGTTCAATAATTACATGTTACAAATTGCGCAACAGCAATTTCCTTTAATAAGCTATGCATATATCAGAAAAACATACCCCTAACCATTTATTTACAATTAGTGAACTCCTGTCCACTTCCCCCTTATGCTTGATACAGAGTCCACAAAAACCAAACCCCAATAATGCCATAGCAAGTTAACAATAACATTAGCTCTAGTTCTAATGCTATGCTGTTAACTGCAAATAAAATGTACAGTGTGCACTGATAACAAATAACAAAACCCCAAGAATGATACATAGTCCACAATAACCGTGACTAGTCCTAATACTATGCAGTGAATACTGCAAATAAAATGTACAGTGTGCACAGATAACAAATAACAAACCCCAAAGAATGATACATAGTCCACAATAACAGTGACTAGTCCTAATACTATGTAGTAAATACTGCAAATAAAATGTACAGTGTGCAAAGATAACAAATAATAAAACCCAAAGAATGATACATAGTCCACAATAACTTTGACTAGTTCTATGCAGTGAATACTGCATATAAAATGTACAGTGTGCACGGATAACAAATAACAAAACCCAAAGAATGATACATAGTCCACAATAACAGTGACTAGTCCTAATACTATGCAGTGAATACGGCAAATAAAATTTACCGTGTGCACAAATAATCCTACCACACAATGTTTCCAGCCTCCTAACTCCACGGAGACTACGACCTTGTTTCAGTACCATCTCTGTACTAAGTATAGTCCAAGACATTCATACCACTCTCACCAAACCCCAACCACTCCTTGCCCCCCGTCACCAGAGGATCCGGCCAAACCCCTACAAACCCCTTACTCCCCCTCCCCCTTGCAAACCCCAACCTCACATTCACTCCACCACACACACATCCACTTCCAACACACTATAAATCTAGACAGTCACCCGGTCCCCCCAAATGTGATGTCATCCGTCCCCGTCCTCTAATGGCTTAACCCCCCTATCTACCTATCTACGTATGCCTCTCCACACCACACCTACCCAATGCTCCACCAGCGCCTCTGTCAAGCCCTTTCATTACCATATCTGTCTCCCAATAAACCCTGCACACTCAATTTCCTGTACCCTCTGAAAAGCTCGAACCCACTCCCTCCCATATATTAACGATTCCTGCACATAGTGCGATATATCGTCCACACAGCCCCCCTCCTTTCCCTAACACTCATGTCCCTTAATTTCCCCGACATGCACACGAAGTCCACCATACAGTACAGTAATCCCTTTATCCCTATGTCTAACCCCTCCCAAATCCAAGTAAATAGCCCGTATGATTCGCCACCCAGCCCCGTGAGAGAAGGGTGTGCTACTTGGTCTCTGGCCCCTGGTGGAGACTGTGAGCAACTTTATTTTCACTGTCATGGCGGCGGTGGCAGACGCCGCATCAACACCGTCTGCATAGACATGGTTACAGGAGTAATTCAACCTGCTGTGGCGGCTACAGTAATACCTACTATTCTTGGATATAACAAATTGGAATGGAGGACGTTTGGGGTGGATAAATGGAATGAACAGGATCTTTTTGGAAATTTGTTAACA